>JAGFNQ010001159.1:93183-119390 GCA_024364735.1 Boesenbergia rotunda | reverse complement strand
AGTGTTCAGACTCTCGTCTCCGCACGAGTTACAATCGGGATCCGTTCCCATCTATCCCTCGGATCGGCTCTCAGCCGAACGCATGGCGGCCCACGCTCCCTAAGTCTGGCCCGACCGAGTGCGCAAAACTCTTGCCTCACCAGCAAGTTATAAGCGGACCAGCTTCCGCGCCCCACTCAGTTCAGTGTCTCCGATCGGACACGTAGCGGCCCACGCTCCTAAGAATCGACCTGAACCAGTGCCCAAACTCTTATCCTCGCGAGTTCTAAATCGGGACCCACTCCCCTACATCTCCTCAGCTCAACCCTTAGTCGGGTGCGTAGCGGCCCACGCTCCCTGACTAGGGCCCGAGTGGATGCACCATTGCTGATCTTTATGAGGCCCATGATTCAGCAAGGGTGCTTTAAATTGCCTGAGCTAGCAACTTCACCCAATTAACTCAGACGTGCTCTCCAAGTACTGGATCACTCGCTTCTGCCCGAGCAACTGGCACTCAGAAGCTATTATGCTTAAGTGTTTTGATTCGTCGTTCGCAAAGGATGGATTACCTAAGGGTGTTCCTTCCCGAGTGGCCGATACACAAACCATTGTACTCGCGAGTTCCGTATCCTCACTTGATAAAGTTGGGTCAGGCTGGGGTCCCCTCGCTTGGGTCACTTTCACCACCTGGATCCCCAACACTTAAGCATTGCACATATACGTGCAGAAATGAAAAAGGGTAAAACTGGCATTGATAATGAAGTTGATACAAAAACAGGGCATGACCCCTATTCATGGAGAAGAAAACATCCATCGTAACAATTCTTCACGGTTCACGGTACGCTTGGCAGGTCTCTCTTTGATGCTTATCTCGGCGCAGGGACTCAGCGTATGTTCTGGCGTGCTGTAGTCGCCGCTGAGTCGCCTTCAACACCGACGCCTAGACTTCATGCTCTTGTCTATGTTTGCAAAGCTCAGCCGAGCAAGCAGCTCACTCCTCCTCTTTGGCCTTTAGAACCGCGCGGAGGGCGGAAGCTGCCTGGCAAGCCTCCAGGAGCTGTGCCCTGGTCTTGGCCACCTCCGCGTTGGCATGGAGTTCGAGGCCTCGAGCTGTATGCTCCGTCTGCTCCAAGCGAGCAATGCGTAGTCGCGCTTGAGCAGCCGAGGCGCCCGCAAGATTTAATGCAGACATTAGCTCGTCCACATGAGCCACGGAGCCCAGTGAGCGCTCGAGAAGGTTCAAGTTCTCGGCATGCAACCGGCTCAAGGTTTCTTCATTAGATTGCAGCTCCGCATGACGGAGTTGCGTCTCTAGCCTCTCCGCTAGGGATTCAGATCGTTGCAAGGCCCTAGCGTAGCTCATTAGGCAGACAACTGTATCATAGGCCGAGCCATATGCCTGCAGGAAGGATAGCAATCGTTAAAATCAAAGGAAGAAATGCCGGTGAAAGGAATAGCAAACCTGACTGGCCATCGAGATGAAGGCATCAGCGCGTTGAATAGGGCTCCAGTAGCTTTCTTCCTGGAGACCGTCGTTGAAGCGCTCGCCTAGGGAGCCATACAGATGAACCTCCCGATCCTGCTCCTTGAACTCGAGCTCAGAGCTAGGGTTCGCTCGGTAGCCCATTGTAGGGTCGGCTCAGGACGGCCTTACCAAGTGCAGAGGTTAGCTGATAGTAGCCCCTACAGTATTGGCTGAGGCGGTCTAGCCGACCGACTTACCTGAAGAACCGCCTTGGGTTGCAGAAGGCGAACCAGCAGGAGTACCTACCGCAGAGGACGCTGGAATGAAAGCCCCCAGTTGAGGCGCAGTAGGGAAGGCCTCGCGAGGCGGCGGAGGATGAGTGATCTCATGAACAGAGATCACTCGAGTGGGAGCCGTAGGCTTGGATGTGATCGGAGCCACGGCAGAGTGCTCTGCATCAGCAAGAACCCCGACCCTCGTCCCCGGGCAGGGAAGGGTGACAGTGCCGCGTGACGGTAGGAAATTGGCTGACCAAAGCAACTGACGCCTGATCTCTAACGGTTGGTCGTCCGTATACATAGCTTCCAGGTCGGACATTAACACCCCCCCTCCTTGGTTCCTTACTCTTACATGAAGTAATCGTATCAGGGGAAGCTGTGGCCGGAAATGACTTCATCGGAAGGGGAGAATCGGGGGGAAGCAAAAGCTCGAGGTGTTCCATGTCTAAATCCTCTGAGGACGACATCTGATGATGAAGGATCGCCGAGGGAGGCGACTATAAGGATAATAGAAGGAGCAAGAAACACTGGATTTGCTGGAATTCAGGTTGATGGTAATACCTACGGTCGTCGCCTATATATAGGGGAAGGCAACCAATCTTAGCCATTCGGAGAAAGCTTCAGCAAATGGCAGGATTGAAGAATAACCCTCCGATCATATTATGAGGGAATCTTGAGGCTCGATGTGACAAAAGCATGCTCTTGGCAGTGAACGGTTCATCGCCCGAGGTCACTAATGACCAGTGATGGACGCTTCGCTACCCGATACGTTATTCACCCCAGGATAGGTCCCTTCGACCATTAATGTAGTCGTCAAAAAGTAGAATACGAATCGGCCCAATGGGACGGTCGAGGGGGCATAGCCTGGTCAGCCAGACAACCAAGACAGACCGGGTTAACCTAATCTGAACCCCCGTCAAACCGCTAATCCCTTGGTTCGGGTCTCGGTGGGACGCGTGGCAATCCACGCTCCCCGGGCCTGACTCGACCAAGCGGCCAAGGTCCTAACAGACGGGCAAGCTCTCGCAATTCCCGTGGTTCGAGTCCTGGTCGGACGCGTGGTGATCCACACTCCCCAGGCCTGACTCGACCAAGCGGCCAAGGTCATAACAGACGGGCAAGCTCCCGCAAATCCCTTAGTTCGGGTCACTGTCGAACGCGTGGCGATCCACGCTCCCCGGGCCTGACTCAACTAAGCAGCCAAGGTCCTAACAGACGGGCGAGCTTCCGTAAATCCCCGGGGTTCGGGTGCTTCGGCATATGGTTTAGGGGCCCATGAAAACTGGGTAAATTGCTTGGTCCTACGCTTGAGTTGCTCCCGAAAAGCGATCGAGTAAGGAAATAAAGGCAAGGGAAAAATATTGCATTCAGAGGATAAGAACACTACAAAATTGGAGGCTAGTCACCTCGGCAAGAAAAAGAAAAAAAAAGAATACAAGAGACTTGACCCTCACTTAAAAGGATGGTGGGTTATGTCGGGCAAGTCCTTGGACATATCTTGAAGCTGAACGGCTCTAGGGGGCATGTCGGGGGATAGGTACCCATCCTGTTTAAGATGCCAGAATGTACTGAGCCCTTGGGGCATCAACATGATTCGAAGCCGCTCCGAGACCTGGTCGGTAAGGACCTGGGAGTTGATACACTCGAGCCTATAGGTTTCAACCTATCGGCTTCTGTCTCCTTATATGAACAAAGCTCCAACAGCACTGCCCGAGCTGCTTCCCACTCAGCTTTCTCCTTCATCAGCCGCTCAAGTTCCTCCTTTTGGTCTTGTAAAGATTGATCCTTGGAAGAGAGCTCGGCAGACAGCTCGGCTATCCTCTCTGCCTGGGCAGAGGCCTTTGCGCCCTTGGTTTCCAGCTGGGCCTTGAGCAAATCAGCGGTGGCGGACGCCTCCTGTAGATGAGTCTCCGCCTGAGCCAGTTTATCCTGGGTCTTCACTTGAAGGGCCCAAGCTTTCCACTCGTTATGCTTCAAGGTTGAGACCCTGGTATTCATCTGAGATACGACCAAATTTGTTGTCTCGACCTGGCCGCGGGTAGCCTCCAGCTGCTCTTCGAAGAGAGCCAGTCGGCCCTGAAGGGGTTTGACCTCAGCTCGCAAGTCGTTTAAAGTGGGCTCGTCCGAGACAAGCTGGGTATGCTTCAGCTGGGCCTCCAGATGTTTCACCTTCCTCTCGGCTGCTTCCCGAGCCGAGAAGTGGGTTAGGAGCGCCATGGAAAAGCCTTGACACGACCCCAAGAACTGTGAAAGGAACATAAATTGTAAAGAAGGGAGAGGGAGTACTCGGAGGGGAAAGGGATTTGACCCATGCATACCTGGGTGGCTTTAAGAAAGAAGGCGTCAGCATTACTCCGCGCCCCCCGAAAGTGGGACTCCTCGAGTTCTTGGGCATAGCAGTCGGCCACCGACCCATACATGCGGATATCTTGGTACTGGTCGGGTAGCTCGCCCGATGGCATTCCCAGATGACAATTGGATCTGGTGGGCACCAGAAGGTTCATCATGGGACGGTCGACCTGTGTAGTCGGGGTTTCCTCGCCCTCGGGCAGCGACCGACCAGAAGCATTAGAGGATACGACGAGGTCGACAACGGGTGTAGCTGCGGGTGGATCGATAACGAGGTCGGTAGCAGGCGTAATGGCGGAAGGATTGGCAGTAGGGGTCACCACGGGAACAATGGCGGTGGAAGTAGGGGAAGCTCCCAAGTTTGGAGTCGTTCTCTTCTTTTTCTTCTTCTTCTTCTCCAGGCGTTTGCTGGAAGAGGATGAGATGAGCCCCCTGTCGGGGAAGATGCTCGTCAACGTCTGGAAGGAGTATGCTGCTTGGTGGTTGTGGGTGGCACTGTCTCAGAAGCGGTGGGTACTGACTCCGGGACGGTCGGAGTCGGGTTCGCCAAGACATCCTCCGCTAAGGCACCTCCCCTTGTCGCCAGCTCGGCGGCGACCCGGGTCCACAGCTCGGCCTCATCTAGTCTGAATCCTTCCTTCAGGGATGCGGACAGCATCATAGGAACTTCAAGAGTAAAATGAGCTCAATCATAATTAAAGAGTGTGCAAGGAGGATATCGTAATGCTTACCAACTATGGACAACGAGGGGGTCGACATGGGGCTGAGACCGAAGGCGGAAAGAATCTCCTCCCTCAGTAGGTGCCCTCCATGAAAGTGCCTACCTTCTAGCTCGACCATGACAGACTGGCAGGCCGCGAAGGTGCGATAGTTTTTGAGGAGGGGATCGGGGCAGGAAGCTCCTCGACCCAGGCCGTGGGCCATCTCGGGTCCGAGGTGGGCTTAATGAAAAAATAACGCTCTTTCCATCCCTTGTTTGAAGAGGGAAGATTCAAGAGGAAAGAAGCTTTGGCTCGGGCTTGGAAGAAGAAGTCGCCCGACTCTTGCTGTTTGGGGTAGAAAAAGTAATGGAAGTGCTCAGGTTGTAGGGGAATCTTGTATAAGGCAAAAATGATGACCGAGTCACACATTAGGCGTATGGCGTTCGGAGCAAGTTAGGGTAAAGGAATTTGAAAATATTCGCAGATAGCGGAGATGAAAGGATGAATGGGAAAGCGGAGACCGGCCTGCAGGTGGTCTCGAGACAAAGTAAGATATCCCAACGGAGCAGAGTTGGGTCGATTAGTCAATTTTGGCAAGCGCATTTGGTGGTCGGAAGGGATTAAGAAGTCCGACCGGATTTGCTCCAGGTCGTGAGCAGTGAGGTCAGACACCATGGTCGAATACCATGGCGCTGAAGGAGAAGAGGATGGAGAAGAGGAAGTCATCAGATAAGAAAGAAAGAGGAAACTGACCGAGGGAAAGAATGCCGGAGAAGGAAGTCGGAGAGGAAAAGCTGTCGAAACCTTAGCAGAGCTAGAAGCGGCGGAGACGATGTCAAAGTTAAGACACTGTAAGAAGAATGACCATACGAGAAGCCTATTTATGGGGATAGAAGAAGGACGTCAGTCGTCCGATAGGGAAGTGGGAGAGGCGTGCGACCGTGCTGAAACCGTCTGATCAAGCTCGGACATTTTTCGAGATGGCCGACCACACGTGTGGGTCGAACATTCGCGAAGAGGGATGGCATATCCCTCGTTACGCGGGCGCAAATGGCTTGGGAACGCGAGTCCTGGGTCATTAAGGCGGCAATTAAAGAGAAGATACACCATGATTTCAAAAGGACCCAAAGTGACAGGTTGCCTAGTAGATGATTCCTCTGTATGAGGCTGGCTGCAAAACCTAATCACTCGGGTGCGCCAGGCTCAAGCCAGAGTCAGGGTCCAGTCAGTCGGACTGTGTGTCTCCTTCGACTAGACTTGAGGGAGATGCTTATGATCCCAGCCCAGCTTGCGTGTAGCCTGGCCCGGCAGCCTGCCGCCTAGACAGAAGGAAAATGGTTAATGGGCTGGAGAGGCCCGTCGGATAGGCGTCACTCGGATCAAGACCCCTGATCGGGCGAGTGGAAGCCCACGCTCCTCAGGATCGGTCTGGCCAAATGCCTAGACACTCATACTCCAATTCCCCTCTAGGTTTGGCTCCTCGCCAACGCGTGGCGGACCACGCTCCGGGGGTAAGCCCGAGCCAGAAAGGTCGTTACTCGATATATTGTTACTCAGTGCCCCAGTCGGCACCTTCACCACATGCTCTCAGTCGGCCTCGTTACTCGGTGCCCCCAGTCGGCGCTCTCTCTCTAAGGGTCCTCAGTCGGCCCCAGTATGCCCTAACAGGCAGAAGAACACTCCCTGACATCAGATCACCCGAAGCAGTACGGGGTCGGCACAGGATTGGGGTCACTCTGGTCCTAGCAATGGATATCTCGCTGATGGCTTGATATTCCTGTCATACCCTGTCCCCCCGTACTACGACCACATACACTGGTGTCAGGCTGAGCGGCGCCAAAAGATGCCAACCATTAAGTTGACATTGCCCCTTTCCTTAACAAAGTATGCACTACTTTATCCTGCCACCTCTGGGCATGCATCACCTTGTCCTCACTATATGGCAACAGGTGACAGGTAAGGCAGGAGCTGTCAGCTTCCCCGGCTATATAAGCTCATTCACTCCGCATCTCTCAGGTACGCGCAATAGTGCATTTTCCTACTGTTCTATTGTTTTCCATTCGTTTGCCACCGTCGAGTACTGACTTGACCGTCAGAGTGTCTGGCCGGGGACTTTTCCCGACGGGTTCTAATGGTCTTTGTCTTGCAGGCTAGGAGCGAGCCAGCTCGGCAGACAGCTTTAGCGACCTCGCGTTCCCCCGGAGGACCATCTAACCATAGGGGTGTCATCTCACTTCGCGACAAGATCAAGTGCAAATAATGGAAGACGTTCTTACTGCAGCAGTTGCAGATGTTAGCGTGCGGAAGATAGTTTTTTCGTAACTGCATGAAGATGTTTCATTTGATGTATACTTGTGCCAGGCAGATAGCTTGAGTTCTATTTTTGTTGCTTTAAATGATAAGGTACTATTTCCTTATGTCTTTTAGACCAGCTTGGGGATTTTTATTTTTTGCTAATAAAATAGAGTAATTTTTTATTAGTCTTACCTCTTTTACTCAAACTTATTGGACTTTTGTCTAATTGAAAGTTGTCTAAGAACTTTATATTAATTTATATGTTATTTTGATTTGCACAAGAAAACATATTTATAATGAGATTTTTTAATTAATAAAATCGAATACAGTTATACTTGTTGTTAAATATCGGAAAATAAAAATCTGGCCTATAAAATTTCGAAAAAAAAATTCCAGTCACTTATTTTAGAGTTCCGGTTTGTTAGGAGGTTTAAACCCTAGAATTTGAGGGGTTAAATGTTTAAATCCTCTAAACTGAGGGTTGGATTCAAATTAGCTTGATTGGAAGGGTTGAATGGATTAAAAAATGAAAGTTAAGGGTTATGTTTGGAATTCTAAGGTTGGAGGACCTTTTTGCAAAATGTCTTCGCCTCTGCGTCTGCGACAGAAGCCGTTCTATGGACCTTTGAACGTCGGCATCGGTGAGGCGTGAGCACCACGGGGTCGAGGGCTCAGAAGGGGGTGGTTCTGTGGGATTGGGTCAGGGAAGTTACCGTCGACCACCATCCAGGTAAATGCATAGGTTTGGTTGGGTTTGTGGATGTTATTGGAAATGGATCGGAATGTGTAATGGGTATGTTTTGTTTTGGCGATGTTTCTTCTTGCTGCAGATTGATATGGGGATGAGTTCTACTTTCCGACATTCTCGATTTCAATCGGATTTAAGCAGAAGAAGATGGTTACAGCGCCAACACAGGTAAGCATGTTCTGTTTAAGCGTGATTCTAAATTTGGATTGTAGATTTCTGTATATGGTCTGTTTTGGGTCAGATTTGGATTTGGGAAAATATGTTTGCACTTTGGTTCCTAGTTTTGGGATTGGGTAGTTTGCTATAGATTGTTTTCAATGTCAGAAAATTGTTTTCCTTGATCCCTATGCCCTGTCGTGAGCCATCTTTGGCTGTGGGTTTTGTTGGATGTACTTCTTGAACAGGGCTAAATTTGATTGAGTTGTCGTGAGGTGTATGGATGTAGTATGAGTTAATTTAATTAGTTTTGGGCAGCCCTTGTGGATTGGTTCTGTTAGCTTGATCATTTGTATCTCCTACTGTATGAAACTTTTAAGTGTTGTGTTTGGATCATATAGTGTTAAGATCTCTGTTGGAGTTGGTATGATTCTTCTTTCTCTTCTGTGAACTCTTAGATGTAGTGATGTGGGTTTTAGTTTCTCCTTGTTGTGCTCGCTGCTATGAACAGTGGCAGAATTGGTGTAGAGGTTGTTGGTATGGGGATTGGACCATGGATATGTAGTTGAGAGAAATTTGGAGTTGTTTATATGAGGTTTTCTGTTGGTAGCTTGGTTTTGAGGTTTTGTTGTTATTGCTGTGTGTTTCATTTGCCTTTAGAATTGTGTTTCTTGGATTAGATGGCTGATGTTGTTGGAGTTCTTTGTGCATGGGATTCTAGCTTAGGAGGTTCTGTTTTGGAATTAATGGTGGTGCCCTATTCTATGTCGCGAGATTGATCCCATGGGTGTTTGTAAACTTTGGTGTTGGTTTTGATTGGATAGTTGTCGCATATTGGGATAGTTGTGATGGATTATAGTGAGACTTTTGTTTAACCAATTAGTGATGGGAATTAGCCACACCCTTTGGATACCTACTTTAGCAAGGCTAGGATTAATTATATGGACGTTAAAATTTGGGTTAAGCTTGAACTAAACCTAAACCTGAACCTAATCTCAAATTAGCTTGAGCTAAGCATGTAATTATGATTAATTAATGAACGTGATAATTATGATTTGTCCTAATACCGTTTAATTGTTAGTTTAACTACGTTATAAATTGTATAAATAGCTAAACTATGTCCTTTGATATATGACCTTGATTTGGATATGTATTGTTGATTGTGAGGGGGTTCTATCCGATACACACGCTGTATTTACGAGGCGGGTATTTCTTATTTGTACTCCTTAGTTATTATACTTAAATGCATGGTTATTCTATCATCTGAGTAGGTTAATTTACCTTAACCTCATTTTGCTTGTATTTTTCGCTTGATACTTTCCTTATTTGATCTTTGAGTTAAATCAATGTTTTCATATATATAGTCTCATCCATTGTTTTCTAATCTAAAGAGTACTGCTTGTACGCGAGTACTTTAAAACTATCATGTGACTTATCTAGGGTGTGGTTTGCATTAGATATACCCTACCCAGTAGATTAGTTGCATGTTCATTTATTATGGTATTTGATCCTGTCAGCAAGTGAAGTGTACCGCTCCGCGATAATAGGCTTTGGATCTTGACCAAAAGATGACCGCTGAGTCACCAACCGACCACTAGGAAAGATTGTCGACCGGCCAACGGGGACCTGCCGACCGGATGATGGAAATTCGGCCGACCAGGTCAGCACTCGGTGATGATCTATCGAGTTCCCGTCTGGTTGTCTGAAGGATTTGCCGAAGACCTCCTTTGTGGAGGATGAGGACTGGTCGGGCGATGTTTCGGCAGGGGCACAATGAGAGAGCTCCAATTCCAGCGGAACTTCCAGCGAGTAGTGGATGTGAATTGTTCTCCCCTCCCTCTTCTATCCCCTTGAGCTTTTATATAGGTTAGATAACCGACAAAGACTGGTCCCCTACTGCCAGCGGATCCATCCACAGACCTCTGACAGCCGACAAGAAGACGGCCGAGCCCATCCTAGTATCGTGTAACCCCCTGACCTAGTGGTGTGGTCGCCCACCTTTCATAACTGCTTGTCGATTCAGGGGGTTAGCGCAGCCTTATTGTCTCCTAGTGTAAATATAGAGGTACGACCGCCAACCTTCCATAAATATGTGCCACCTCAACGGACTTTGCCCTGTTGTCTGACAGGGAGGTCTACTGGGTCTTTCGCATTTCGAAAGACACTCGGGGATGTCTCTCATGGCTCGCGAATCCATGGGTCCGACCGGATGCTCGAGACCAGCCGGCCGACCACTCATGGTACAACTACCCGTCAGGTATCGGCCAGGCCGGCAGGCCGACACCTACGTGTGTTAGGGATCCAACCTGGTCGTTGGGCGCCTTAGTCCGTCTGACCGGAGAACCCCGCAAGTCAGTCGACCGGAGAACACCTCAAGCCGGTTGGCCCGACTGATCCTCCCTCAGATTGTCCCCCGACTGACTGCTCGATTCTATAAGCTCCGCCGAGGGTTATATCTTCATAAACGCCCTGCCCAAGCGAGCCCATATCCTCATCCGGATCATCCCGGATCAGTATTGATTAGATACATGTATTTCGGCCCCCATGGGCTGGCTCAGTTGGTAAGGCGTCTGGCTGTTTACATCGAAGGTCTCAGGTTCGAGAGTCGTCAGTCGCACATGGGGTAAAAACCTGATCTGCTGGCTTAAATCCTCTCGACCCCAAGCGCCTTACCCCACCAGTAAAATCGTGATTTACCCCCTCTGGACACTTGTGGGGCCGGGACCAGGGGGTCGCTAAGGTGGCAGTTCCTCCTATTTTGCATGGATACATGTATTTCGTATTGATTGCATGATGGTTGACTTGGTTGAGGTCGTGCATATTGATATGATATACCATAATGTATTGTTTGCATGCTGACTACCACTGGCTCATTTGTGGTTGAGACAGGTCATCGTTTATATTTTCTGTTATGCCATGCTCAGCTAGAATTGTGTGCAGATAGTTGATACCTCTCAGGTGCTAGGGGTCCCCACAGGCGCTTTTGGGTTTTTATGGGTGCTTGTATTTTGCCCACTTGACTACCCAATGTAGCGGTAGTCGGAATGTGTACAGATCATGTCATTGCATTATGTGCATATAATATATCGTGCATTTTACTTGTGTTTGTTACATTTGATTGACATGCATAAATGGAATGATGATTTACGTTGATTACATGATCTAAATATGCCCAGTAGTACGAGCAGATTATTGATATATTATGGAGACTTTTTGATCATGCCCCTTATGGTATATGGATTTCAAGCATGTCTATTTGTATAGTTATGTATTTGATTTATGCTTTATATCCCGGAGACTATATACCTTTGCTTCTACTTGCTTGATTATCCCGAAGACTTTATACCATGCATTTATCTATCTAGTATACCTGCAGAGTCCGCTTAGACTCACCACCGTTTGATTTCATTTTTATTTCAGGTAGTTGGCAACTGCGACTTGTGCCGCCATGAGAGGATCCATCTCCCCGTCCCCTTAGCGTCAAGTATTTTTTGTTTGTTTCGTACTTTCTTTATTAGACTTATTTTTATTTCTATGGATCTGTATTTATTTCCTTAGTTGTAGACTTGTATTTTGTGTCCGGAGACTTTCGATTGTTTGCATTTATCTTATGGAGTTTATTATGCTGATATTAACTACGTGGTTGTGGTTGTTTATTATTTTATTTTTGTTGTTGCTAGCCGGGTTGGGTGAGCTTTATATTTATTGGTTGAGATGTATGTATAAAGATTTCATATTGTCTGTCACATAGAGAAGATATTGTCCGATTTTGTATCGGATATGAGTTCACTGGGGGCATGACACTTGTGGCCTTCGGGGATGTCTGCACCTTTTAATGGTTTTTGATGCTTGATCTTAATTACTATAGCTGGAGTAGTAAAGTCTAATGTTCCAATACCGATTTATTTTTGGTGTTCACAGCTATGAACTTTTAACATTTAAGAGAACTATACCTCTAAACATGGTTCTTTGCAACTTTGATTTCTGCTTCTGAAAGGATCTATTTGCACATGACCTCTTTCAAATCTAACTGCTTGACAATGTTTTTCTTCGGATTTATCAAGATTTTGATATCCTCGAGTTGGTAATTTTAGTAGCTGGTAGAATGTCTGAAAAGAATCCTGCCTATGCTGTACCAGCATTGTGTCGCTGTTTAATCCGACTGGCATATCTTGAACAAAGGTACCACAAGCTGATTATATCTGTCATATTTTGCTAAACAAATATTAACTTCTTTTGTGTCTATGGTAGCATGGATAACAAAGGCAAAGAAGATAGTGCGAGCTCTTAGGTTGCTTGATTAGTAGTTGTGAACGATTGGTACTTCCATATATTGCCCCAATCGACAAGGTTGGTGCTTATTCCCTTTCGGTAAGAGGATATGAATTTATCAGTTATTGCTTCAAATCTCTAGAATGGCATGTATAATGGATGAATGATGTCTCTTATTGCTCATCTAGGTTATAATAGTATAAATATGTTATATGCTTCAGGTGCTGGTTGCAAGATTTGGCGAAGCAACAGAAACTAATGCTAATAATGGTGTTGTTACTGGGGTGCTTGCAACAGTTAGATAGCTCGCGAAAGTGGTAGGCTATTCATTGCTCCATGGATCCTGTTATGCCTTTTTCATTGCTTGTTCCATGTTCATACTTCCTTCTTCGATCATATTAGTTGTCTCTTGGTGGTTGCTTTTCTCTCACCTCTAGAATTTGAAGGTCCACTGATCAGCAATTATACGTACGTGCATTATATCTTCTTCAGTATTATTAGTTGGCACTGTTTTCTCTTCTTTTTATCTGATTTTTTTTATATTGATTAAAAAATAATTTTTCTTACCTTATTTCCCAGTTTAGAAAATAATGTAGAAAACACACATATCTTTCCCTTCCTATGTTTTTTCTCCTGTTGTATTTTCTATTCCTACAATGAAACGCAACATTACTTTTAGATGAATATTACCACCCATATAATTGACTTATGCTTCTCTAATTATTATATGTCAATATAGGTTATCGAAAATTCAAACAAATATAAAAAAATTAAGGCAACTTTAGATCAACTTGTGAAAATGTTATGCAAGTTTTTCGAACAAACAAGGATAGTGTCATGGCCATGGTGGGCGTAAAAACTAGTTTTTTTTTTGCCAAGGATTAATCGGATATAATCTGCAATTTCTTGGAACTCTATGTTGGTCTGTAGTTGTCATGGTGTGATATAGAAAACTATAAAATGTGGTCGCTAACTTATTCCACATTCAATGCAGTAAAGATTGTAATGACATTTTAAGTTGCCTTTTATGTCGTGCTTGCTTGAGAAAAAGGAAGTGGAAGGAGGGAAAACATTCATTTGTTACCAAAAGGCATATTATCAGACTGCATCATCATCTATTCCTCTGATTAATTTCCTACTTCTTGTTCCTGTTATGATTGTCCATCATGCAATTTCAAATTGATAAAGATCAATATCTTGATAATTACGTAGCCTTTGACATAACACAGAACACAACCAATAAGCTCAACAAGTACGCTTGTTTTGACTGCATAAGCCATAGTCTAGGGAAAATAGGAGAGAACAATGTGATTGCTACTTGTCCGACTGTCACTGGTAGTTATTTGATATAAATGCATTTGATTATGGTCCATTAGTGAGTAGCTGCTTCTCTAACCTGTTTGTTTCTTCTTTAGTAGTCTATTTTAAGAATACCTTTGTTTGGTGTTAAAGGTGAAGTGTTAAACTTGTGATTTCATATGGAGATTTAGCCCTGGTGTTTTACTTATTTCGGGCATTTGTCCATGATCCCCTCATAAATTGGCGATTGTTCAATTTTAATGAAGTTCCTCAAGTGTCAACTTATGTGAACATTCAGCCCGTTGTAAATGGTGATGAATCAACATTGAATAGAGTGTTAGGACCTTGTCGTTAAGCTAGAGGAGGGGGGGGGTTAATAGCTCTCTTTCGATCTTGTCTTCCTACAATATTAACGTGCGTAAGCGGAAACAATAATAACAAAATCAAACAATCATAACACATCACCTTTACGTGGTTCGGAGATAGAGCTCCTACTCCACGTCTGTTCGTAAGGTGGACGATCCCGATCCGTCGGTGGATGACTCCCCGGAAGACCTCCGGCTAGCTCATGTAGCTCCTTGTGGGTGGAGAAACCTCGGCACAATCCAGACAACACCTCTAAGCACAAAAACTATTAATTGGCCTTTAACCAAAGTCAATTTCGTCAAGAACTCTCAGCCAAAATCGAGCCCCTTTAAATAGTGCTCAAGGCTGAGAATACCATTACCAGTCGACTGGTCCAAGGCCAGTCGACTGGTCTCACTTGAATTCGACCGTTGCAACCCCAACGTTCAAATTTCTAGCCACCACCAGTCGACTGCCCCAAGGCCAATCGACTGACCACCAGTTGGCTGCCCCATTTGCAGTCGACTGATCTTTCTGTGGTATACACCAGTCGACTGGTCTATTACCAGTTGACTGCCAACTCTCTAAGCCTAAGGTTTCCCTTCCCGAGTACATTTCTCTCAGCACACGAACCCTTATGACTTAGTCCCAGAGTTTCCCTACCCGAGTACAATCCCTCAGCACTCGAACTCTCACGACTTAGTCGACTCTTCATCCAGCAGCCTCGACCTATTACCTTCAAGCCCTCTTCGACTTTGGCTCCCGTCCCTCAGATGCGCAAGCAAGCCCTCGGCTTGCCTCCATGCTATCCTTCACGCATGCCTCAAAGTCCTCTTCTCTCGGTTCATCGTCCCTGCTATATCCATGGTCCCTCGGATGTGCACACAAGCTCATGGCTTGCCTCCATGCCATCCTTCGCCGTACCCGAAGCTGTCCAACTGAGTCCATGTGTATCCTGCAAGACCTACACACTCAATTGCACATATCAAACACAAGGGTGAACCTAACTTAAACCCTTTGCCCAAACATCAAAACACATGGTCATTCCGGACCATAGATTGCCCTAACAATCTCCCTCTTTTTGATGTTTGGCAATACGTTTAAGTTAGGGAAAACAAATAGCAAATACAATGCTAAAAACCATTTGGACTTACGTTGCCAAGGCTTCACCTTGGACTTATATCACTGATAAGCACCATTTTTATTGATTATTTTAATTGCTAAATCCATGTTTGACCTATGTTTTTATTGTTTAATTGTGATTTTACCCTAGGTTTTAGGATTTCCTCTTATTTTGGACTTAATTGCAAATTTACATATTTTTTGGATTAATTGGCCATTAATTTTCTGATATATTTTTGTAGGCATGAAAGGATCCTAGACCTAGGGCATACTGGGTCAAGCTTGAGTCGGATGTGAACCGGATCGACTTATCAAGCTTACAAGTAATCCGGGCCGTCCGATTCAAGAGCGGCTAGATTTGAGCCATCCGGGACGATCTGAAGCAATCTGAGCTAGGGTTAGGGTTGATCAAGCTCTATGATCAAGATCTGAAGGTTTCATCCTAATCAGAGCTAAATCAACCGTTGGATCAAGCAAGGAGGGCTCTAGAGCGTCCATTCACAGATAGAGTTGATCTGGACCATCCGTTGCATATCTGGAGGATCCGAGCTACCACGAGGCAGATCCTGACCCCAGATCATCATCATAAAAGTTTGGCTCAAATCAGACCAAGATCTACCGTTGGATTTCATCAAATCAATCACAGCCGTCCATTATTTCCTATTTAATCAGAAACGCTGCCCAGCTTCTCCTCGTCGCGTCTTCGCCGTAGCTACATTCTTCAGCCGTTTTTCATCAAGTTCTTCAAGTTTCTTAGTTTTGAAGGCGTGACCCCTCAATTCCAACTGCAGTTCATCGTCTGAATCTTTGGAAGATAGCATCGATCAAGAATTCTTCTCAAATTTCATCCGGACAGAGGTGTTTGAGGGTTTCGGCATCATCTGTGGTCCGAGCACTGAGATCTTCGCCACAATCCATTTCCGATGATCTGAGGCACTTGTAGGGGTTCTCAGGTGACCTCAGGTTGTTTCCAAATCACCATCGCAGCTCCACAAACGAAGATCGAAGCATTTGGATTGGAATTCTCCCAGCTGAAGTAGTTTGAGCAGATTTGATGAATTGAAGCTTAATTCCACTGATTTGCCGTGCTTAGGGGTTCGAGGCCGGCTCTTGCTTGACGACCAAGAGGACCTTGAGCTTAGGGAGGATTGAGGCTTAGATTTCTTATCGCAATTTCAGTTTTAGTTGTAATTTTCCATTTCTGCCGTAACTTTAGTTCTTAATTTCTGTGTAGTTGCTGTAATTTTCATTTTGAATGGTTTTTGCAGTAGTTAAGTTCAATTTGGCAAGTAAATTAGCTAGTGAGTTAGTTTAGCGAACAAGTAGGTTTAATTCCAATTAGTTTTACATTTCGGCATTTGCGCATCAATTCGGCACTTGCGTGCCAACTTTCCTCTTTTGTGTTTCAGTTCTGTTCTTGATTTCCTGACTTTTGTATTAAGTGAGATTAGTTTTTTATCTATTGAATTCACTTTGCAGATTATTTTAATTTACATAGCAATTGATTTAGAGTTTTGCATTTGCTTTCCCTAGTCTGCTAATCAGATTGCTTGAGTCTCAATGGCATTTCTGCAATTGTTCAGTTTGGATGTGCTGAAATTTGTATCAAGTAACTGAATTTGTATCAGAATTAGCAATTCTTTGAAGTGTATATCAGTGTGACTCGAGATGGAATTCTAGTGCAATCGAATTTATGTGTTTTGCTTGGTTTAGCATCCAACCCGATTTCTGAATTTTGCGTATCACTGCTGTTCTGTAATTTCAGACTTCATTTCTGATTTCTGCAGTTTATTACACATTCAACTTGTATCTAGTTTAAGTTCTTGGAATCAGAGATAATTGTTAGTGAGTTAATGCATTTGATCCAAGTTTTCTTGCGTTTAGTTTTTTTTCTCATGCATTTCAGTTTGTTGTGTGCCAATTTCTGTTTGTATATCAACTCCACTGCGACAACACATCAGCTTGCCATTTCAGCAATTCGTTGCAACTAAACAGTGGTTTTCCTTAAGCTTCCTTGGACTCTAGTGTAGTGCATTTGAATTCAGCTTGCATCTGTTATTTTTGCACCTAATTCAGAATCTGAAATTCTGTAAATTTCTTGTTTACCTGAGCATACATTTCTGCAACCAGATTTATGACACCCTGCACACAGCTTTTCCTTTCTGCATCATATCAATTTCTGCATTCCATTCCTGCAATTCGACTTTCTTTCTGATTTAGTCTTTCTACATGCCTCAGTTCGATTCTGCTAAGTTCGTATCAGTGAAGGTTGAAGTTGGAATTTTATTGCATCTCAGTTGCTGCTGCCTTCCAATTCTGCACACATCTTGTTTTCTGCTTCTTGTTCTGAAATTGGACAATTTCTGCACATAGCTTTGCATCCCTACAATTCTGCAAATCTGCATTCAGCCCTTACAAGTTCATTTCAGGTTTTGTTTGCTTGATTGAATTGATTGGAACGTAATCTGAAATTCTGCATTTGTGTCAACTTCTACATTTAGTTTTGTGCCTGAATTGCGCAGCTGCTGAGTTTTAAATTTCTTCATTCATCTTTGAATTTCTCTCCACTGGCAGCTTGGCCTTTCAAGCTGAATTGATCAGCTGCGAATTCCTGCATTTAGTTTCAAACTTTTGCACATCAGTTTTCTCACATTGAGTATCAAGTTACTGCACTTTCTGCAGTTTGTATCAATGAAGGTTTGGCACATAAGTTGTCTTGATTTACTTGCCACAGCTTGTATCAAGTAGGGATTTTGCATAGGTTTTGTATTGGGCTGTTGTTAGATAGTTTTGTTTCATTTGATTTGGATGAGCTATCAGATTTATTTTACCACTTCGATTAAGTTGCATTGGTTGATTAAGTATCCCAAAGGAAGTTCATTAGTTGCCCTTTCATTGTTTAGTTCATTGGATTAAGATTCTTATCGTTTATTTGCGATTTCATTGCCGATTGCAAACCAAGACCCAATTGTTATTTGAAACCCAAAATTCACAAACAACACCTAAATACAAGCGCGAATCAAACAACGTCAACTAGCCCCGAGAAAAATACGACCTGTGGCCCCTATATTACATTTTCAGATTTTGATTGTAAAAAGGGTTCCAGCTTTCATTTATAAATTCTAAATCTGATGAGCCCATACATTTCGTGACAAAATTAATTAGTATATTTGGGCTCGTCAATCACCAATGCATATGCATCATAACATGGATCCTATCCCAAGGCACCCCCACACATAACCTCCACAAGAGTTAGGAATTTTACTAAAAACGGGTTTTTTAAAACCTCTCCAAGGCTCCCGCTACATTGGACTTACAAAGGCTTTTTAAGAACCTCTCCAAGGTTTCCCTTTCGCCACCGAATGAGCAACAATGCTCCCCCTTTACCTAAGCTCCCCCTAGACCTAGGATTTCTTGCAAAGGCGTGTTTGGTTTTCCACTTAAATTCAACACTTCTCCTCCTTTGTCACACATCAAAAGACTCTAACAATCTCCCTCTTATTGGATTCTTTACCCCTAATGATTATAAACACAGTGTACTTATTAGTGATATGAGAGAAGTGTCCTAAGGCAATCGCCTTATGATTGTAAACATTTATTTCAATAAATGATAATTCACTATTTGAGTATACATGTTTGTGTATTTGATTGGGATCTTAAACTCATCTACTGAATGTCCGTCATATAGTTCACAGCATAAGAGAATTTGTGATGGGATCACAACTAGTGATTATCTCTAAATGTGCAAATGTGAAGTGTTGGAAATATCCCTAGTCGATGAATTGATAAATACGGACATTATCAATTCTGTTGAGACTAGCATGGGTTATTCTCTATTCAGCTGATTCTCACTGGCTGGTGACATTGGGATGTCCGGAGATAAACATGGATGCTAGTTAAGGGAACTAGTTCATTGGAGTGACTAGCTGTAAGACTTCATATGGGAATCTACATGTAAATATGTCAATGAAGATCTTACTGCGGCTTAAGTGCGATGTTCCTTTGACTTGCGGTGTTCAAGTCATCTTGGTCATGGAGACTTATACTTTGACATCTTAAGCAAGCATCTCCAAGGAGGTGTGGACCCAGGATGATCGGGTATAAGCCGAAGTGCCCGAAGATGTTTGAACAGCCTACAAAGGATTCACCACTCCTTGCGAGGAGATGTATACCCAGGCCTATCATCGGATTGTTACTCAAAGCCTCTGGCCAGAGCATATCATGTTTAGAGTGAGAGTCTCTAAAATACATGAGAGTAATTAGAAATCCAAAGGACGAGTAAGACATTACTTGGGCTAGGTGTGACGTAGTCAGCCTAGTGGGGACTGACACCATTGACCGTGTCCTGAACCAAGTGGGTATAAGGTGGTGAAGGGAATGGGGCACGATTCATTAGAGCTGCTGAAGGGTTTCAGGATAATTTCTTCTGAGGTCAAACCGTTGATCTTTCGATTAATTGGGGATCATGATGTACTACTAGGTGCCACTCATGGTCGTTCTATAATTAGTTAATTATAGACGGCCAACCTAAATCGAAAGCCTATTTAGTCACACGCACTACGAGTAATCCGAGGGATTTAAAACGAGTTGAAAATTGGATTTTCCGATCAAGAGAAATAAGTCGAATCTGAGTTAGTCAGAGGCGCGATGGAAGCTAAAAATGGCTAAGTCTTTTGAAGGCTTTTTGAGCGAATTAAATGAGTTTAATTCGCGACGGTTCGGGTTGGTTTGGCCGGCCAAAGAGGGTGCCAAAACCCCCTTTGGTGGCCGGCCACAATAAGAGGAGAAAACCAATTAATTTTGGTTTAATTAATAAGATAAATCCAGCGCGATTTATTTTATAAATTATGGATAAATAAATTTGTATAAAGAAATTTATATAAATAAATTTATAGAAATTTATTCTTTTATGGAAGATTAAAATAATCCATGAATTGGTTTATTTTAATTTTATAAAATCAATTATGAATTGATTTTTCCATAATAAGAAAGTTTATAAATTTCTTATAAAATTTATTCTATAATTTAAATAGAAGAAGAATTTGTTTTATTATAAATTAGTTATAATAAAACTTGGTTTAAACGGAATAATTCATAAGAATTTATATGATAAATTTCTTATGATAATTAATTAGTTTTATTATAAAGTTAGTTATAATAAAATTTATAAGAGAATTTATAGGATAAATTTCTTATGATAACTAATTTGTTTTATTATAAATTAGTTATAATAAAACTAGGCTTAAACGGAATAAGCAATAAGAAAATTTATAAGATAAATTTCTTATAACTAATTCCGTTAATTCCGTTAATTCGGTTTAGAGGGAGACTTAGCAAAGGAGTTGCTACTATATAAAGGAACCAAAGGCTAGCCCTTATTCCTAATTAAGAGATTAATTATTCTCTCCCTCTCTCTCTCTTAATCTCTCTTCTATTCTTCCTTCTCCTTCATTAGGGCCGGCGCCCTTCATTTATTTAGGGCTGGCTCCCTCTTGGTTGCTAGGGCCGGCGCACCCTATCAACACCAAGCAAGGTTGGCGTGAGCTAACAAGAAGAAGGAGAACCCGAACACGAAGAAGAAGAAGCGGATAGCGACTCCTCTCTTCCCGGAATTCGATTCCGTTACTTCGTTGGTTAGTTTTCCTAATTTTTCTCTTAACCTTCTAGTTGTGCCTTCCGAGAATCTAGTAGTTCTCGTCGGCACAAAACTCGTGACTTTGCGAAGTCATCCCGAAGAGAACTCGGCGTGGACGCGAATAGAGGCGAAGCTTCCAAGGGACGCTACGGTTGGATCTCGTCCCTTTCTTCGAGTTACGCGAGGTACTTGGTAAATTAGTTTACTATTCCGCAAAGTTTTATTTTATGATTATGTCAACACACCATAAGATTGCATGCTAGATACGAAGTTAAAATAATTTAGGAAATTATTTTATGCAAATTCTTCCGCTGCACGTAAAAATTTAAAATTTTACGAACTCGTATCCTTGTCGACATGCACCCGGTCCCAACAGTACTAACCCCTCATAAGATTACACACTTGTTTTCCATCATTTGATACTTTTCGATTGCTGAAAAACCAATTCAGTCTTTACCAGTCGACTGGGACAGTTACTAGTCGTGTGACGATCCGCCTTAACTTCTCTCCCTTAAAGCGGACGTCACTTTTACTTAACCTTAACTTTACCTTATTCTTAGCATTAGGTTACAATTACTTAACTTCCATTAACTTGCTCTGAATTTTTTTCCTTTTAAAAAAAAATTTCATTTTATTTGCTTTGCAAGGATTTGACCCCTAGACCTCTTAGTTGTAAAACTGAAGCACTAACCATCTGCCCTACAACACTTTCCTTTCAATGGTACCAGTCGACTGCTAGATAGCCAGTCGACTGGTATCGGCCACAGAAACTTTCTGTGCCCGGCACCAGTCGACTGGCCTCATGGCAGTTGGCTGGTGCATCAAACAGAAACTTTCTGTTCGATAGGGCAGTCGACTGGTTCTGAACCAGTCGACTGGCACGCCTGAAACCTGCATTTACAACCTGGGAACTCCTTTCAAGGGTCCATAATTCATACACTTCCAAAGCATATAAAGAAATAACTCCAAATCTATACTCTATACTAGTTTTATGAACATCTTAGCAACCCAAAACAAATCCATTTACTTGCAATTAGGATCTTTGCGGAATTTAAGAAACTATCAAAACATATGACATCTATTGTAGAGTTTGTACTTAACTTGGTCTCTATGCAAGGTTTAAACAAAATCGTTACGCTTTACCAATCCCAAAACACAACCACAAGGTTCTACAAGACTTAGCCCAAAGATCTCTTCCACGGTTCCGCCGCCACTGAACATCAATGCAAGTCCCGTTCGCCTCCTTAACTTATGCTTTTTCTTTACCTTTGTCTGCAATAGAAGGAAATGCAATTAATAAGCGAATTGCTTAGTAAGTAAATCCTAGCTCACAAATCCATACGATAAATGATAAACATGCTCTTTTCAAAGAATGCTTGCTTCAAAATACATGCACTTGGGAAATATTTGCACATGAGAACTTTCATACACTTATCATGCTCAATCATGCTTGAAGACATTTACTACTATCAAAACACTGGCAAACATAACATGGTCATGATTTCTTTTGAAACTTACTAATGATATATTTCCATACTTTAAAACATTAACTTCTTTGCTCTTTCTCTGTAACATGCTTATAATATAACAATGTCAACATACATAACCAAAAACATGTACTTAAGGAAATTGAAACACTTACATATACTCATATACTTCAAAATAATAATCAACTTTCTCAGGCCTTGACACTGTACCATGGTATCAATGTACCAATGCGTGCATCCCTAATAGGTTTCGGGGTAGCTAGCCACCGCACCCTATTAGAGCTTCTTTCTAACTTTCTGTGGGCCTCTCTTTTGCCCGGTACATGTCACTTTACAAAAGTAAAATATTTTCTTACTCATAAAGCTTATACTTATCAAGCTATCTTTCTTTTTGCATAACTTTTTGCACTACAAAACTTTACCTTTCTTACTTGGAACTTTCATCGAGCACCTTGTGTGCCCTTAACCCAAAACTCATTTTTGGGACTTTTCAAGAACTTGGTCTTATCATGCTTAGATCACACATACAAAACCTACTCAAATTCAAGTTCTATGATAAAAACATGTATTCTTTAGAAACTTAAATCACACAATAAATAATATTCTCAAAGCATGCACTTAGATCACAAAATCATGGTTCTACAACGAGAAACTACATACGAAACTACTTCTATTGCAGGTGAGTGATTTACTTACCCTTTCCTTGAAGAAAACTCACTAAGTATCTCGAAAATCCTAGCGTAGGGCTCCTCTTCTCTTCCTTGCGAGAAAACTCCACTCCTTGGCCCTAGGGAAGAGACCCTAGGTTCTCCACTCAAGAGGAAGAAGAAGGAGAAAGAAAACCCTTGTTTTCTTCCTGTTTTCGCAGCCTCCCAACTCCTGTTCGTGCAGCCTCCAAAAGCCCTAATGGGGTCTTAATGCAACTTAAGTGGAAGTTGAAACATCTCTTCATGAAAAGGACTTACTTACCTATAACATTAATTCGCTTCATTTTTTTCTGTGCTTGATACCCTTGCCCTGCTGGTTACCCCAACTCACTTAAGGGCTTGCTTTGCCATGTGGTCGCGGGATCAAACCCCGCCCGACCTTTTTTTTTCTTTTTATTTTAATTCGAAAAAAATGCTAGAAAATTCAGAAAAATTCTTAATAATTCATAAAAATTATTGGGTGTTACAATCCTCCCTACCTTATAAAAAGTTCGTCCTCGAACTTAGAACAGCTCTGGATACATTTGCCTCATGCTATCTTCTGATTCCCAAGTTGCCTCTTCATACTTCTAATTCAACCATAAGACTTTTACTAGTGGTACCACTTTGTTCCTCAGCTTCTTATCTGCTCGATCTATTATCTGAATAGGTCGACTTTCATAACTGAGATCTTTCTGAACTTGTACCCTCTATGGCTCAATCACTTGGTTGGCATCTGGGATATGCTTCTTTTGCATTGAGACATGAAACACATTGTGTATTGCTGACATCTCTGGAGGTAGCTCCAACTCATAAGCTACTTTGCCAACTCTTTTCGTCACTAGGTAGGGTCCTATGTATCGAGGGCTTAGCTTGCCTTTCTTGCCTAATCTCATTACACCCCTTCATAGGAGCTACTTTGAGGAAAACTGTGTCCCCAACTTCAAACTCTAACGGTCTACGGCGTACATCGGCATAACTCTTCTGCCTACTCTGAGCAGTTTCTATTATCTGGCGGATGCTCTTTATAGCTTTTGTGGTATCATCTATAAGGTCAGTCTGAGACCCCATTTCTTTCTTCTCAATACCTTCATACCAACAGAGGGGAGATCTATACTTCCTACCATAAAGAGCTTCATAGGGTGTCATACCAATAGTGGCTTGGTAATTGTTGTTGTAGGCAAACTCAGATAAACATAAATATTTGCACCAACTGCCTTTGAAATCTAATGCACAAGCTCTGAGCATATCTTCTAGAATTTGATTCACTCTCTCTGTCTGTCCATCAGTCTGGGGATGGAAAGTTGTGCTAAACTTCAGTTTGGTGCCTAGCGCTGTCTGTACGCACTCCCAAAAGTGTGAAGTGAAACGACCATCCCTATCAGAGATAATGGTCTTCGGGACTCCGTGTAGTCGGATCACTTCCTGCACATATAACTGGGCTAACTTTTCAATTGAGTAGACACTCTGATTGCCAAGAAGTGGGCAGACTTGGTCAATCTGTCTACTATCACCCAAATAGTGTCATAGCCATTAGTTGTTTTGGTAGACCAACTATGAAATCCATGGCTATGTCTTCCCATTTCCACTCTAGAATCTGAATGGGTGTAGGACACCTCCTGGTCTCTGGTGTTCTGCTTTAACTCTCTGACATGTCAGGCAGGTGCTGACATACTTAGCTATGTCTCTCTTCATCCCTGACCACCAAAATCTTCTTTTCAAATCCTGGTACATCTTAGTGGAACCAGGATGCATTGAGTAGGGAGTTCCATGGGCTTCTTCAAGAATCTTCTTTCTCAGCTCTTGATATCGGGGACACATAAACGGTCACCATAGTAGAGTATCCCACTGTCAGATACTCTAAACTCTTTACTCTCTCCTTCTTGCATCTCTTGCTTGATCCTTTGGATATCAGAATCCTCAACTTGCTCTTTCTATATTTCTTCAAGCAAGGCTGACTCTAGTGTCAATAGAGCTAACTGCCCATAAATGATCTCAACTCCATAATCTACTATTTCCTTCTGTAATGGTGGTGATAATGCTGACAAGGACATCAAGGTGGCACAAGTCTTTCTACTTAGTGCATCTGCTACTTTATTTGCCTTACCAGGGTGGTAAAGGATCTCACAGTCATAATCTTTCACTAACTCAAGCCACCTTCGCTGTCTCATATTGAGGTCTTTCTGAGTGAAGAAATATTTCAGACTCTGGTGATCTGTATAAATCTTGCACTGCACTCCATACAGATAATGTCTCCATATTTTTAGAGCGAAGACTACAGCTGCCAACTCCAGATCATGAGTGGGGTAATTCTTTTCATAATCCTTGAGTTGCCTGGAAGCATAAGCTATGACTTTGCCTTCTTGCATAAGTACGGCTCTAAGTCCTAGCTCTGATGTATCACTGTATATATCAAAGCTCTTATCACCTTCGGGTATTGTAAGAATAGGAGCGCTTGCCAGTCTCTTCTTCAACTCAAGAAAACTCTGCTCACAGTCTTCAGTCCACTCATACTTCTTATTCTTTCTGTAAGGGCTGTAAGCGGAGAAGCTATCTTTGAAAAGTCCTCTACAAACCTTCTGTAGTACCCTGCTAAACCCAGAAAACTTCTGATCTCACTAGCATTCGTTGGTCGACTCCAGTTACTAACTGCTTCAATCTTGGCTGGGTCTACCATAATGCCTTCTTTGGAAATGATGTGGCCTAGGAATGCCACCTGGTCAAGCCAAAACTCACACTTTGAGAATTTGGCGTACAGCTCTCTCTGGTGTAAGGTCTACAACACTATCTTCAGGTGTTCTTCATGTTCTTCCTGAGTCTTTGAGTACACTAGGATATCATCAATGAAGACAATGACGAACTTGTCAAGAAAGTCCTTCAACACTCTATTCATTAGATCCATAAACGTCACAGGGGCGTTTGTCACTCCAAAGGGCATGACCACAAACTCGTAGTGCCCATATCTTGTACTGAAAGCAGTCATTGGCACATCACTCTCCTTCACTTTGAGTTGATGGTAACCTGATCGCAGATCTATTTTGGAGAACACCGTGGCTCCCTTCAACTGATCGAATAAATCATCTATCATTGGCAAGGGATATCTGTTCTTGATGGTTACCTTATTCAAGGCTCGATAATCTATGCACCGCATGGATCCATCTTTCTTCTTGACGAACAACATAGGAGCTCCCCAGGGTGAATGACTAGGGCGGATGAAACCCTTGTCGAGTAGCTCTTGTAATTGTTCTTGCAGCTCTTTCAGTTCTGCTGGTGCCATGCGATAAGGTGCCTTTGAAATTGAGTTAGTCCTGGAACCAACTCAATTTCAAATTCAATTTCTCGATTGGGAGGGAGTCCTGGTAACTCTTCAGGAAACACCTCCGGATAGTC
>JAGFNQ010001159.1:0-88563 GCA_024364735.1 Boesenbergia rotunda | reverse complement strand
ATAACCTTTTAAAAACATGGCAAAGCATATAAAGCATAAAATGGTTTTCAAAGGTTTAAAATGTCCAACTATGATCTTTGGGCAAAGTGTCCATTGATTAAACACTTGTCTTCCCCATAGTTGGTCTAGTTTTCATATTTTGATACTTTTAATGATTCAACAATGTGCCACAAGCACAAGTGAACCAAATGTATCACCCTAATGGATCAAGCACACTTTTTCAAATCTAATATCCAAAGTTCATCCTACACTTCTACAAAACACATTCCAAGGCCTCTTCTTAAGGATGTAAACTCCGATTCGGGAAGAGGCTTGGTAAAGATGTCGGCTAGGTTCGACTTTGATTCAACATAGTGTAGTTCTATGTCTCCCCTTGCCACATGGTCTCTAATGAAGTGATGTTTCACTTCAATGTGTTTTGTCCTAGAGTGGTGAACCAGATTTTTGGTCAAGTTGATTGTATTTACATTATCACACAAGACTTTGACCTTGGTATAATGTAACTCATAATCTTCTAAGGTGTGCATGATCCAAAGGAGTTGAGAAACACACCCACCCATTGCCACATATTCCGCCTCCGTTATTGATAGGGCAACGCATGGTTGTTTCCTACTACTCTAACTAACTAAGGAAGGCCCAAAGAATTGACACCCTCCACTAGTACTCTTCCTATCTAGCTTACAACCCGCATAGTCTGAGTCGGTGTATCCAATTAGATCAACACTAGGGGTTCTAGGATACCAAAGTTCGACATTGAGGGTACCCTTGACATACCTTAGGATCCTTTTGACTATAACTAAATGGGACTCTTTGATACATGATTGGTACCTTGCACACATACCTACCACAAAAAGTATATCGGGTCTACTAGCGGTTAGGTATAGTAAGTTACCAATCATGCTCCTATATTGCTTAGAGTCTAACATTTTCCCTTCAAGGTCACTATCCATTTTCACATTGGTTCCTATGGGGGTAGATGCTACCTTAGCATTTTCTAAGCTAAATTTCTTTAACATTTCCTTAGCATATTTGGTTTGAAAAACATGTGTTCCTTCATTAGTTTGTTTGACTTGAAGTCTTAAAAAGAATGTTAACTCTCTTACAAGACTCATCTCAAATTCATCTTCTATACACTTGATGAATTCTTGTAAGAAGTCATTATTTGTCGACCCAAAAATGATATCATCTATATACACTTGGGCAACAAATATGTCCTTATCCTTAGATTTTAGGAACAATGTAGGGTCAATTATTCCTCTCCTAAACCCCTTAGACACTAGAAATGAAGAAAGCCTTTCATACCAAGCCCGGGGAGCTTTTTCAATCTATACAAGGCTTTTCTCAATTTGTAAACGTGTCTTGGATAGTTAGGGCCCTCAAACCCGAGGGGTTGTTCTACATAGACCTCTTTCTTAATGATCCCATTAAGGAATGCCGACTTCACATCCATTTGGTGAAGTGTGAAACCCATGTGAGCGGCATAGGCTAGTAGAATTCTAATAGATTCTAATCTAGCTACGGGGGCATAAGTCTCATCATAGTCTAATCCCTCAACTTGGTTAAACCCCCTAACTACCAATCTAGCCTTATTCCTAGTGATTTTGCCTTGGTCATCTAGCTTGTTCCTAAAGACCCATCTTGTGGTTACAATGGTGCAATCATTGGGCCTAGGGACTAACTCCCAAACCTCACTCCTTTCAAATTGATGTAGCTCTTCTTGCATGGCTAAGACCCAATCCACATCTCCCAATGCTTCATCAATAGACTTAGGTTCTAATTGAGAGATTAGAGCTATTTGACTAGTTTGGTCCCTGAAATATGACCTAGTCCTTACTCCTTGAGTGACATCACCCACTATTTGGTCAATAGGGTGATCTTGGTGATGTCTCAAGGGTCTAGAGATTGTGGGTTCATTGACTCCTTCTTCCTCATCCTCTAGGGTACTTCTTACTCCCCCTAGATCGTTGCCCTCCAAATGTAGGTCTTGAATTCTTTGGACAAGGGGTTGGACCTCTTTTATATCCTTATCAATTGAGGCTTTTCTAGGGTAGGTATTTGTTGATTCATCAAACTTAACATTTGAAGACTCCTCAATCACTTTTGTCCTCTTGTTGTAAACTCTATAACCCCTACTATTTGATGAGTACCCAACTAGAATTCCTTTATCGGCTTTTGACTCGAACTTCCTTAGGTCATCTTTGGTATTTAAAATATAAACTTTACATCCAAAGACCCTAAAGTAGTGGACTTGTGGTACTCTCCCATTCCATAATTCAAAGGGTGTTTTTCCTAGGAATCTATGTACCAAAACCCGATTTTGAATATAGCAAGCGGTGTTAACTGCTTCGGCCCAAAAATTGCTAGGAAGGAATATGCATTAAGCATAGTCCTAGCAGCTTCTTGTAGGGCTCGGTTTCTTCTCTCAACTACCCCATTTTGTTGAGGAGTCCTTGGGCATGAAAATTCATGCTTGTATCCATTTTCTACATAAAATTGTGTGAAACTTGAATTTTGGAACTCCCCTCTGTGGTCACTCCTAACTCGGTTAATCTTGAGGTATTTTTTGTTCTCTACCCTTTTACTAAATCCTATAAAGATTTCTAGGGTATCGTCCTTATGTTTCATAAAGAAAACCCATAAAAAACCTAGAAAAATCATCTACTATAACTAAACAATATTTCCTCCCTACAAGTGAGGGAGTACTATGACAATCAAATAAATCAATATGTAAAAGCTCTAATGGAAAAGTAGTAGTGGTTAGGGTTTTACCTTTGTGTGATGATTTTGATTGCTTACCCTCTTGGCATGCATCATACAATTTGGTCTTCTCATACTTGATCATAGGTAGCCCCTTCACCAATTCTTCTTTGGCCACTCTTGTAATGCTTCTCATGTTCACATATCCAAGTCTCCGGTGCCACAACCACCCTTCTTCTTCTTTAGACATGAAACACTTAGCCAAATTGTTAGTAGCATAAGCAAGATCAAGATAATATAAGTTTGCCTCTCTATACCCTTCTAATATGACATTATTTGATTCATTATGTTTAATTAGACACTTCCTATCATGAAATTCAACTCTAAATTCCGCATCACATAACTGACTCACGCTAAGTAAGTTAAACTTTATATCTTTAATTAAGAGTACTTTATGTATGAAAATTGTAGGAGATACCTCAATGGTGCCCCTACCAATAATTCTCAGTTTTCCACTATTTCCAAAGGAGACCGTCTCTTCTCTCAAGTAGCTAATAGTAGTGAACTTGCTCACATCTCCGGTCATATGTCTTGAGCATCCACTATCTACTATTCACATAGTTGAGGCCTCCTTCACTTTCACCTATACAACATGAAAAACATACTCTTTTGGTACCCAAATTTGTGATCCACAAGCATCATTTAAAAATCTTTTAGGTACCCATGCCCTCTTTGTGTTTCCCTTAGCCCCCTAGTCTCCTAGATGCACCAATCCTACCCGTGAGTGATACAAATGCCACTTCTTTTGTCTTTGGTCTATATCCTAGACCGGCCTTGTTATAAACGACCTTTTGACTGTTAATTATCATGTCTAGGTTGCTAGAGCCTACTTGGAATTTCCTAAGTGCCTTTGTGAGGTCATCTACCTTTTTCCTTAGTTCCCTATTTTCAGTTTCAAAACATGAAGCATGTGATGTAAGAGAACTAGCATGTAAGTATTCCTTAAGTTTAGTAGATTCTACTCTAAGCATGACAATCTCATCTTTTAATTCCTTAATCTTACTTCTAGCCTTAGCTAAATCCATGTTAGTGCTAGAAATAATCTTAACTAATGTAGAGGAGGGTAAGTGGTATACCTCACTTACCGAAGCTTCTGACTCGGATGATGAAGAGGATGAGTCGCTCTCATCACTACTAGAACTTCTTTCATCATCTGATGAATCTGAGTTGTTCATGGCCATGAGAGCAAAGTGTGAAATTTGCTCTTCTTCCTCCTTCGAGGATGATGGATCATCCCACGTCGCCTTGAGGTTGGTGGCACCCTTCTCCTTTCCCTTCGACCTCTTCTTGTCACCTTTCTTCTTCTCCTCCTTCTTGTCATCTCTTCTCTTCAGTTGAGGACACTCGTTCTTTATATGCCCCTCTTGGTGGCAGTTGTAGCAGATGATGTCCTTGGCCTTACCCTTGCCTTTGGACCCTTTCCTAGCATATGATTTGTTAGAAATTTTTTTGAAAGCTTTACGCATCTTTCTTACCATAAATGCCTCTTGGTCGCTATCCATGGAGGCGCTGGATTCCTCTGAGTCGGATGAGGAGGTGTAGACTACCTTCTTCTTCTCCTTCATCTTCTTCTTTTCCTTTTCTGCAATAAAGGCAATACCCTTCTCTTTGGCCGAGACGTTAGCTTGCTCGTGCAGTTCAAATTCACAGAATAAATCATCTAATTTAACTATGGACAAATCCCTTGATACTTTGTAGGCATCAACCATGGATGCCCACAAGGTAATTCTTGGGAAGGCTTGTAAGACATACTTGACGATATCCCTGTTCTCGATCTTTTCTCCAATCATGTGGAGCTCATTGATGACCTCCTTCACCCTTCCATGCAGTTGGCTGACAGTCTCGTTGCTCTTCATGGATAGGGATTGGAGTTGGGCCACGAGCAAGTCCTTCTTTGCTCTTCTGGATTCGTTTGACCCTTCGTTCAGTTCCACCAATTTGTCCCACAGTTCCTTTGCGCTCTTGAACACCCCCACCTTGTTCAGTTGCTCCTTTGAGAGCCCGCACTGCAGTGTGGTGGTGGCCTTGGCATTGGACTGTGCCCTCTTCATTACCTCTTTCGACCAGGATCTCATCGGTGTCGATTCTCCTCTTTCATCGACGGGTGCATTGAAACCATCTACAATATTAATCCAATTCTCAATATCGTTCATAAGGTAATATTGCATCCTACCTTTCTAGTACGCGAAGTCATTCCCGTCGAAGAAGGGTGGTCGTGCAGTGTGATAAGCACCATTTTATTGATCATTTTAATTGCTAAAATCCATGTTTGATCCATGTTTTTATTGCTTAATTATGATTTTACCCTAGGTTTTGGAACTTTATCTTATTTTGGACTTAATTACAAAATTACACAATTTTTGGATTATTTGGCCACTAATTTTCTGATATATTTTTGTAGGCATGAAAGGATCCTGGACCTAGGGCATACTGGGTCAAACTTGAGTCGGATGTGAACCGGATCGAATTATCAAGCCTACGATTAATCCGGGCCGTCCGATTCAAGAGCGGCTAGAGCTGAGCCATCCGGGACGATCTGAAGCAATCCGAGCTAGGGTTAGGGTTGATCAAGCTCTATGATCAAGATCTGAAGGTTTCATCCCAATCAGAGCTAAATCAACCGTTGGATCAAGCAAGGAGGGCTCTAGAGCGTCCATTCACAGATAGAGTTGATCTGGACCATCCGTTGCATATCTGGAGGATCCGAGCTACCACGAGGCAGATCCTGACCCCAGATCATCATCATAAAAGTTTGGCTCAAATCAGACCAAGATCTACCGTTGGATTTCATCAAAGCAATCTGAGCCGTCCATTGGTTTCTATTTAATCAAAATTTCGCCGCAGCCAGCCTTGTCGCGTTTCCTCGCCGTCTTCTTCGTTCTTCGTTTTCTCTTCACTGTTTAGCTAGATTTCTTCCATTCAAGGGGCGCGACCCCTTAATTCTTCATCGGGATCAAGGTTTGGATCGCTGGAGGATACTTTGTTGGAGATTTCAGATCAAATTCGCCCGGACAGAGCTTGTTTGAGGGTTTCGACAGCTTTGTGGTCCGGGAGCTTATATCTCAGCCACAACCAATTTCCGACGACCTGGGTCACTTGTAGGGGTTCTCAGGTGAGCTCAGGTCTTCCCTAAATCACCATCGCAGCTCAACAACTGAGATCGAAGCTTTCGGATTGGAAATTTCCCCAACTGTGCAGTTTGAGCAGAATTTACCAAGCGGAGTTGTTTTCCAGCGAATTGCTGAGCTTAGGGGTTCGAGGCCAGCCTTTGCGTGACGAACAAAGAAACCTTGAGCTTAGGGAAGATTGAGGAGTAGTTTAACTCGTTTAAATTCATGTTTCGTAGCTGTAGTTTCATTTCTGAAATGTTTCGTTACTGAATTTTCTGTTTCATTAGCTGTAATTTCGTTTCTTGGTTGTTTTTCTTAAAGTAGGTTTGGTTTCTGCTAGTTTAATAGTTAGGGAATGTGTTTAGTGGCTAATTGCTTTTTATTTCAATTTACTTCTTGTTTTTAGCTTGCGTATCAGCTTGTTAGTGTTGCGTATCAAGTTCCTGATTTTCTGTGGTGCGTATCAGTTTGTTTCTTTCGAGTTCCTGCATTTTGTATCAAGCTATTTATAGCTTTACTTGTTGAATTTACATTGCAGTTGTTCCATTCAAGTAGTGTTTGATTTCATTTCTGAACTTGTTTTTATTTTTGCATCCAGTTGTGATTTCTGCATTTAATTTCGATTCCTGCAAAACTCCATCTCCATTTCTGCATTTTCATTTCTCCATCAGCTGTGTGAGTGTTCAGTTCAGTTTCTATTGCGGCAACTTGGTTTCATATCTGCTGAATTAGGTGTCAACTGAACCCAGGAAACTGATTGACTTCAAACTGTTTTGTAGAATTGCAGTGTATCAGTTCTGAAATTTTCAGTTTTCATTTCTGCATACATGAGTCTAAACTTCTGCACTTAGATCTTGAAATTCTGCATTCATCTTTGCATCGAGTTGTTCCGAATCGATTTTGAATTCTGGTTTCCTTCTGAGCTTTACTTGGCAGTTTGTTTAAGCATATGGCCTTGAGTTTGTTGTTGAATTACTGCATTGGAGATCAGGATACACTTCTGCAGTAGTTTCGGCATCAGTTGCTCCTGCTTTGGTCAGTCTCGAATGTGAACTTGTGTCATTTATCTTTGCAGATGACTTCATTGGAAGCCTAGCTTTCCAAGCTGAATCGATCAGCTACAAATTCTTGCATTTCATTTCGATGTTTGGCACATTAGTTGTCTCACTTTTGTGTGTGCCAAATTGCTGAATTTTACAGAGGTTTCCAAGTGTTGTTTCTGCACTAAATTGTGTCAAGTATAAACTTGTCTTTAAGTGTGCTATTGAGCTTGAAAACAAATGGATTTGAATTCAATTTGATTCCGAATTCTAGGTTTTAATTCTGTATAACAATTGTAATTGCATGCATTTTGTATCAGGTAGGTTCGGAATTGATTTTGAATTGGATTGTTTTTAGATTGTTTGAATTGGTCTGTCTCGAATTTGACTTTATTGCTTCATTGCTTAGCATTTGTTTGCTTTGAATCAGATTTGCCATCTAATTTAGGCTGAGTTGCAATTTAAGCTCCAATTTGTTTGAGTTCATTAGTTGAATGACTTGAGTTAAGTTCCATAGCCGAGTCCTTGCCTTTTCATTGAGTTTTTATTTCCAATTGCAATCCAAAACCCAATTTTGATTTGAAACCCGAAAACACAATCGACACCTAAATACAAGCGTGAATAAAATAAACCTCAACTAGTCCCCGAGAAAAATACGACCTGTGGCCCCTATATTACATTTTCAGATTTTGATTGTAAAAAGGGTTCCAGCTTTCATTTATAAATTCTAAATTTGAGGCCCACATTCGTGACACATAGTTTGGGCTCGTCACAGTGCTGTATCCCTCTTGAAACGCCATTTCACTTGCTCCGGTTGACGGTGAGTTCTTCTGAAACGAACCTGCTCTGATACCAACTGATGGATCTACTTGGCGTGCTAGAAGGGGGGAGGGTGAATAACACTTTTTCGGTTGAATCTCTACAACGTTGTTAGCGCAGCGGAAACAATAATATGCAAAGAAAATATAAGAACAATGCTAACAACAATACTTTACTTGGTATCCACCCAGATGGGTGACTAATCCAAAGATTCACGCACGAGCACCACTTCCATTATGAAAAATCTCCTTCAGGTGGAGAAACCTTTACAGTGGTGGTCTTCTTCTTTACAGAATGTAGTAAAATGAGAGAGAGGAAGTTTAGAACACTTTTCAGATGAGCAGCACTTCGTTATAGTACGGAACCGTACTGCTCACGTGCAAAAAGGTCCTCCTTTTATAGGAGAACAGGATAAACTTGCAGTCTGTCCAGCCCCGCACCAGTCGACTGCCCCTGGGGCAGTCGACTGGTCTAGCATTAATTTCTAGTCAATGGCTAGTTTCGGGGTGTTACCAGTCGACTGCCTCTGGGCCAGTCGACTGGTAGAAGGCTGAAAACCTTCTGTGAGTTTTGGCAGTCGACTGCCCTCTGGCCAGTCGACTGCCCACTCACTGCTAGCCCATCTCCACATAGTCCTTCACGTGTGCCTTCAGGTTCACTCCTTGGCTCGCCCCTTGAAGTCATCTTCCTCTGGCTCTCGTCCCTCGGGTGCACACACAAGCCTCCCTTGGCTTGCCTCCATGCCACCCTTCACATATGCCCTTGAAGTATACTTCCCAGCTTACCCTTGGAGTCCTCCTCCCTCGGCTCTCGTCCCTCGGATATGTCCACCATGTGTGATTCTCCAAGTCCTGCAAACTCAATCACACACATCAAATACAACATAACACTCTAACCTTAAACATATTCACACACACACACATCAAAACCATGTTCTTCCAATCATTTAAGGGCCGATTGCCTCAACAGATCCCACAAGTGGTATCAGAGCAGATGACTCAATCTCGGTGAAACCACCAATTGAGCATGTTTTTCGGATTCTTTTTGTTATTTTCTATCAGAAAAGGTATTATTACTTATTTTTGATATATTCATTTTTTAGTCATTTTCGTTCATGTATTTTCTCATCTTCTCGAAGTTGGTGCAACATCACTCGAGATTTAATATTTTTTTATACCGTACTACTAATCCATGACTAAGTCTTGGAAGAAACTTTCTTATTTTTGTCTTTTCAGAAATTTCTATGGCCTAGCAAGAAGGTTATAGCACCGCCCGACCACCTCTCTTCTCAGGAGAAGACTTCTCCTACTGGAAGAGCAGAATGGAGGTCCACCTGAAAACTCAGGTGGAGATGTGATAATAATCCAAACTAGACTGGAAATCCAGAAGAACGCTCAAGGCGAACCTTAGGGATACTCAGAGTCGGATGCCCCACTAAAGAAAAAGATTGAAGCAGACGTCAAGGCAACACAAACCCGCCAGTGTGGCCTAACCAAAGAAGAAATCAACCCTGTCGACCCCTTCAGCAGTGCAAAGGAGCTATGTAATAAGCTAATCGAGCTGCACGAAGAAAAGTCAGATACAAGAATTAGCAAGCGCTATCTTCTACTGAACAAACTCTACAATATGAAGATGTAGGATTGTGAAACTGCTGGACAGCTCCACTCACGTATTCCTTATGAATGGTCTTCACACTATCGACCATAAGGTAGAGAACCAGGACCTAATCAGGTACACTCTAAACTCTTTTCCCCAAAATTCTTTGTGGGCATCTATGGTAGATACATACAAGTTTCGAGGAACTTGCCAAAAATTAAACTAGATGAATTGTTATCAGAATTAGAATTGCATGAACAGACTAACTCTGCATAGGTCGAGAAAGGTATTGCTCTCTTTGCAGGTAAAGTGCTAGGTAAACCAAAGAAGAAAAAGCTCCAACCGATACCTGAGTCTGATTCTGATTCGGAATCTGACAATGACGGAATCAATCATCCCGAGCTAGTCAGAATGGCTCGAAACTACTACAAAATTATTAAAGGGCAAAGAAAGAAGAAGAAGTTGGTTCAGCCAAAGGATGATCCAACTGAACCAAATACTAGTCAGAAAGGGAAGACCAAAGTCACCTGTTATGGGTGCAACATGAAGGGTTATTACAAATCGAAGTGTCCCAACTCAAAGGAGGCCAAGAAGACTTGGAGGAAGAAGGCGCTTCAAGCTACGTGGGATGATGCATCCTCGGAAGATGAAGAAGAAGCACCGCAATCTAACCTCCTCGTGTTGACAGCTTCAGAATAACTCGACACCGATTTAGAATTAGAACCGGAAGAAAGTGGCGGAACCGAAACTCTTTCAATATCAGAAGATGGTTGAATCACGGTAAGAGGTTATCCTGAATCTCAGTTATACGATCTTATCTCCTATTTGTCATGTAGGTTAGCCAAAGACAAAATTCGGGTTAAGTCCCTCCAACAGGAGGTAAAAGTCTTGAAGGAGGCCAACTCAAGCTCCTTGACTGAGACCATTCAGGAAGGAACCTCAACTCAAGTTCAAAAACTTGAGGAAGAGAATTCCTCCTTGAAAACTCAAGTGAAAGAACTTAGAGTTGCGTTGGAATGGTTTATCTCGGGTTCCAACAATCTTGACATAATTTTTGGAAAATAAAAATCCGTTCTCAACCGATCCGGACTTGGTTACCGAACCAACTCACGTTATAGATCCTATTATTCTGTATTGAACCAAACTAGAACCCGAGTCCAAGCATGGGTCCCAAAGTTAAGCTTGACTAATTAAGCAGGACCAAATCAATATTGGATCCCCAAGGACAAGATTTACATCCTAGATAGTCCATATCGAGACTTTAGTCCAGGGGAAGCCAATAAAAAATGATTTTCATAATTAGATGATTTTCTTGAATATTTTTTTATTGCTAGATGCTTATTTATTTATTTCTATAATAATGTCATGCTTAGGATTAGAAATGGTTAGATAAGGACCTGACTTGATTGATACTTGCACAACCTAGTATTATGGTGGGGCAAGATGATAGTATGTTAGGGAAGCCTCTCTAAAAAGTTAGGTAGGGTAAGGCGTACCCTATTTGGTTTTTTAATCTGGTGGAACTAGCCGAAGCTACCTCGCCACATCCTCGACTAGTTAGACTATGATTTCTCAAAGAGTAACTTGAAAATAAAATTTCTTTACACTTTTCAAAATTCAACTTAATAATTTTTCAAAATTCAACTTTACCCTTTTCAAATAATTTTTTCAAAAGTCTACTTTATACTTTTCAAAATTTAGTTTAATAATTTTTCAAAATTCAACTTTACACTTTTCAAAATTCAACTTAATAATTTTTTCAAAATTCAACTTAACACTTTTCAAAATTCAACTTAATAATTTTTCAAAATTAAACTTAATAATTTTCAAAATTTTAACTTAACTTAACTTAATATTTTTCAGTCTAACTAATGAAGCTAAAACCTGTCTCACAGAAATACTCATAGGAGTAACATGACGATAACTTAGATTGGGTGAGACAGACTAGGCAGTGAAACTCAATTCATCCATCCTTATACTTTTACATAAATGGATCCAAATCAGGTCACTTTATGCATAGGAATATAATGATTTGGACTAGTGAATGTTGGATAGTGGATGCTCTAGATATATGATTGGAGACAAATTGAAGTTCATCAAATCAATTTCAAGAATTTAGGGTCAGTAGTATTTGGCAACAACGCCATACTTAAGGTAATTGGTTCAGGTAATATTGAACTGAACTCTAATTTCATTATTAAAATGATACTATTGGTTGATAATTTTAAATTTAACTTACATAGCATTAGTCAACTTTGAGATACTAGAAATATAGTTACTTTCACTAATTCATACTGCCTTATTAGAAACTTACAAGACCCAGAAGTAACCCTTAAGGGAATTAGGAAAAACCCACACAAGAAGAAACCAACTTATAGCATAGAATGTTGGATCGGAGTAAATCGATAGAGGGACGGGTGAATATCAATAGGAAAATTTCGGATAAAATAGAGAAATTACGTAACAGAAAGAGTAAAACAAAGTCGCTAATACAGTTTGTTTTACTTCGTTCGAAGTCGCGGTCGGCTCCTACTCCAAGGCCCACGGTCCTTGACTATTTATGATGGGTAATTCTATATTCGAAGAATGTTTACAATTTGGAGTACAGATATAGAATTAAAAAGAGAGTAACAACACTTAAGAAATTTAATCATTTACCGACGACCGGAGTAGATGAAATTTCGGAGCAGCGGGTCGTCATCGGCGCTTGAATCGTGAGTGCAGAGCGTGCCGGAGCGTAGCGCTTGAGCGAAAGTGTTGAGAGTGAAATTTGCAAGTTGTAGTGAAGCCTTGGGGGTGAACCCCCTTTTATAGTGGTCGCTTGGGTGCTTGTGTTGAAGGGGGCGCCTACACGTGGCCTCTCCTACGTGAACTCTAATCTGCAGGCTTGGTCAGCGCTTATCCCCTTCATTGAGGTGCCTGAGCTGACTGGGGCGCCTGTTTTAACACAGGCGCCTAGCTTGACTTGGTCTAAAGGTTTTCGTGGCAGTTTGCTTTGATGGCTTGGTTTGGCCTTGCACTGGGGCGCCTGTATCCACACAGGCGCCTAGCCCAGTGAGGCACCTCCTTCCAATGAGGCGCCTGAGCTGCAGAAACACAGTCCCTTCGTTTCCTGCAACCAGGGTTAGTTCCAAACATAAAAAGCAAATATACAATATATATTAAATATTATTTACAATCTAAGCTGTCTTGGTTCTGACTTTGGGTCTCCCAAATGGAATCCTAGGTCGAACCGACGCCTAATGTTCCCTCCTACGGGGAACGCATCCTCACCTACTCCTCTCAGGAAAATTTACCTTTTTGCCCACTGGCTCCTCCGGTTGGACTTTTGCCCAGCTTCACTCACCAGGTCTTCGGTGCCCAGTCCTCGACCAGGTCTTAGTGCCCAACTTTACTCACCAGGTCTTAATGCCCAGCTTCACTCACCAGGTCTTATTGCCCAACTTTACGTCATGACTTAGTTGCCCAGCCTGCGGCCAGGACTTAGTGCCCAATTCAAAGAACCAGGATTAGTGCCTAGTGTACCTAGGACATTCCTGCACACTTAATCAGCTTGTTAGATCACAACTAAATGTTAACTTCTGAACCCTTTGCCATTATCAAAACATAAGTTTGACTTTGGTGCTTCCAGCACCAACATAGAAGACTAGGTCACACCCACACAAAATTAATTTCAAATCTAAGCCAAAATGGACTAGTTAAGGGAATCCCTAAACTTAGAATCTTTGTAAACTCAATTTGTAACCAATGTCAACAAGGTAAACAAAAAAAGTCAACCCACAGACCTGTCCAATCAATCTTAACCCAAACAACACTTGAGCTCCCACACCTAGACCTATTTGATTCTCATGGAGCCAAGTCACTAAGCGAAAATTGATACTGCTTAGTAATTATTAATGATTATTCTAGATTTACCTGAGTTAAGTTTTTGAAATTCAAAGATGAAACCTTTGGAATATCTAACACTTTATGTAAAATACTTGAAAATTAAAAAGATACAAAAATCAAAAGAATTAGAAGTGACCATGGGGGGGGGGTGATGGACCCAAAATGACTGTCACGAATGTGGGTCTCAAATTTAGAAATTTATAAATGAAAGCTGGAAACCCTTTTTGCAATCAAAGAAGAAAAGCGTAGTAAAGGGGCCACAGGTCGTATTTTTTCCAAGGGCTAGTTCAAGTTTGTTTGATTCGAGCTCGCGTTTATGTGTCGTCAATGTTTTTGGGTTTCAAATTAAACTTGGGTTTGATTTGTAAGAGGAAATGAAAACACAATTAAAAGAAAGAAAACTTAGCTAGGCAAGGCAATTGATGAGCTTAACAATCGAACAACAAACTCAAACAATGAATCTTGACTTAATTTGGAAATCAATCATGAATTCAGTTTGCAAGAGTACATTACAGATTTTATTGAGCTTAAGGTACTACCATTCAAAACCGAAACCTAACTTGATACAATTGAAACTATGAACTTGATACTCAAGGGATACAAGAACTATGTGCCAAAATTTGATATTTACTGCAAAAATTAAGCTGATCAACTCAGCTTGGAAAGCTGAGTTATCAGGGATCTAAGTCACCGAACTCAAGGAAGAAAACTTCAGAATTGCAGTACAAAACTAGTAGAATTAGGAAAATGCAGAAAACTCACAAATTTTCAGGGAACACTACAAAAGCAGTACCAACTTAACAAAGGAAACTAGATATGAATGCATCATCTATTGAGCAGACAAGAAATAGAGGAATTAAGGTTTACTTGACTTGAAATTCTGAAGCTACAAATGAAAAAGGACAGAAATTGACACTGAAAAATTGCAGAAAGTGGAATCAAAGTGCAGAAATGAACTTGATACATGATCTGAAATTGGCACGCATGATTGGAACTGGATTCACTGTAATAGAAACAAATTGTAATGTAAATTCAGATGCAAACTAAGATTCAAACTCAATTCAGAGAACTAAATGAAATTCAAGCAAACAGAAGTGATAAACTGAATAGAAACTTGATACGCAGGGGCAGAATTGGAGTGCAGTTTGAGCAGAATTTCAGATATGATTCGAAACGGATCAAACTGACCTAACTTGAATTGTTCAATACACAAACAAACTAGCTAATAAGAATGCTGAACTTAGACTCTAATTAAGACAGGAACTATTAAGAAACAGAAAAGAAACAGCAGCAACTGATACGAAATCAGAAACAAGGCAGATTTCAGAACAAACATTGATACATCAATTGAACAACTGATACACACAAATTAAAACTAGAATTGAACTGAAATTGCAGCTATTGTTAACTAAACAAACTTCCTATCTGATTGTATTGCAGTATTAAGACCTAATTAAGGAAAAACAATTCAGAAACTGAAAGTGGCATAGCTGATACAAGTGCAGAAACAAGAATGAATTCAGAATTGGAATTACAACTAAAACAAAAGGAAATGCGATAAGAAACTAAGCCTCGATCCTTCCTTGATTCAAGACCACCTTGTTCGTCACACAAAGGCAAGTCAAGAACCCCTTAAACTCGCAAATCAGTGGAAGATAAACTCCAATTCAGATCTGCTTCCAGATTGCATCAGCTGGAAAATTCCCATTCGATCTCCTAGATCTCAATGTGAAAGGCTGTGATGATGATTTGGAAATCATCTGAGCTCATCCTAGGACCCCTACAGATGATTCAGATGGGAAGAAATGGTCGCGGTTGAGATCTAGAAGCTCAAATTGCGGATCTGCCGAAACCCTCGCACAGCTCTGCATCCGACACAACCTCGAGCTAAAATCGCCATGAAACTCTCTCCCAATGATCCAAATCTTGATTCAAGGAGATGATCGAGTTGGCCACGCCTCGGATGAAGAAAATTTGAAGGAAAACGATGAAGGAAGGAAGAAGAACGAGCTGAAAAATCAGAGGGAATTGTGAGGTCGCGACCCCGATCTGAACAGGGGAGATTGGTTTAAGTAGTTAAAACAGTGGACGGCTGAGATTGATTCCGCTTCATCCAACGGTGGATCTTTGTCCGATTTGATTCAAAATTTCCAGATCTCGATCAGAGGTCAGGATCATCCTCGTGGTAGCTCGGATCTGCCAGATCTGTAGCGGATGGCTCAGATCACCTTGGACTTTGAATGGACGCTCTAGATCTCTCTAATCGTGATCCAACGGTCAAATGATCTCCGATTGAGCTGAAATCTTCAGATCTTGATCTGATCACTTGATTAGACTTAACCCCAGTTCGGATTGATCAAAAGTTCTCAGATGGTCTAGATCTAACCGTTCTTGCATCGGACGGTCCAAATGAATCGGAGCTTGATTACTTGACCCAGTCCACTTTTGACTCAACTTTGACCCAACATGACCTAGGTCCATAATCCTTCCAAGCCTACAAAAGTAGATCAAAAATTTAGTGACAAAACAGCCCAAATATAACAAGATTTACAATTAGGTCCAAAAAGGGTATAAATCCTAAAACCTAGGGTAAATCCACAATTACACAAGTAAAATATGGGTCAAACACAGATTTAAACATATAAAATGATCAACAAAATGACACTTATCAGGGGGATTTGAAAATCTAAAATTTAATGAACTCTATAAAATTAATGGATATGTCCATGAATTTTCTTGCCCTATAACTCCTCAGCAAAACGGGATAGTTGAAAAAAAGAATAGGACCCTTCAAGAAGCTGCTAGGACTATGCGTAATGACTATAATCTATCTAATCAATTTCGGGCAGAAGCAATAAACACGACTTGTTACTGTTGGTGCAGTATGCACCCAAGTCAAACCTGTGTTTTGATATTGGCAAAAAGGTTCAAAAGTTAAGGGTTAATGGTTGTCTAACGAGTTTCTTGAGTGTACAGGAAAAGCCCTAGCAAAGGACTGCTAGGCACTGGCGAAGGACTGCCAGACAGGACAAGCCCTAGCAAAGGACTGCTAGGCACTGGCGAAGGACTGCCAGACAGGACAAGCCCTAGCGAAGGAATGCTAGGCACTGGCGAAGGGCTGCCAGAAGAAAAAACCTAGCGAAGGGCTGCTAGGCACCAAGCGAAGGGAAGCTTGGTAACTCAAGACCTGGCGAAGGACTGCTGGGCAAAAGTCCAACTAGAGGATCCGGTTGGCACCAGGTAAAACTCTCCCGAGAGGAGTAGGTGAGGACGCGTTCCCCTTGAGGGAACATTAGGCGTCGGTTCGACCTAGGGCTCCATTTTGGAGACCCAAAGTCAGAACCAAGACAGCTAAGGCTGTGAAAAATCAACTTAGTATTTGCTATTTTGGACTAACCCTGGATGCAGGACCGAAGGACTGTGTTTCTGCAGCTCAGAGGGCCTCAAAGGAGTGAGGCCGCAGCTGAGCAGGGCGCCCCGGATGTGTCGGGCGCCCCAGAGTCAACCCAAAGTCAGCAGAGAAGTAAACCTCCGACAGCACCGCATTGGGGGGCGCCCCGCGCATGTCGGGCGCCCCTCTTGTCGCGGGCGCCGCGCAAATCGGGCACCGTGCAGATCGGGCGCCCCGCGTGTCTCGGGCGCCCACTGTGCCACGCCACTGAAGGCGGCTGCAGCTCACCCTCGCGAAGCCTCGGTGATAAAGTTTGACCGGTCAATCGGGCGCCCCGTGCGCGTCGGGCGCCCCAGTCAACTGTTATCCCGAAGTCGAAGCGATCAGTCACGACCGAGAGCACGCCGGATCAGAAGCCACGTAGAGGGCGCCCCGAGCATGTCGGGCGCCCCCTGCCCTATATAAAGAGGGCCTCGACCCTCTTCAAAGGACAACAATTGCTTCGACGTTTCCACGCTCTTCTGCTCTCGTGCTCTGCTCCAGAAACTGCCCAACTTGAGCCGACGACGTCCCGCTGCCCCGAAATCATTGATCTACTCCGGACGTCGGTAAAAGAAGAGAAATTCTTTCCTGTATAAGTTTACTGCACTCACTCTATATTCAAATTGTAAACTGTTTTTGCGCCAAATATAGAATTGCCCAAAGTAAACGGTCAACGACCGTGGGCCTTGGAGTAGGAGTCGACCCAGGCTCCGAACCAAGTAAACCTGCTGTGTTTGCGTTGTTGTGTTCTCTTTTATTTCCGCTGCGCACCCGCTCTTTTTTTAATCCGAACGAATTGCGACATTCACCCCCCCCTCTCTCGCATTTCTCGATCCAACAAGTGGTATCAGAGCGGGGTTTTCAAACTTGGTGCAACCACCAGTTTGGAATATTTTTTTTCGGATTTTTTTTCCTAATCATTTTTTTTATCTCGCACTACTAATCCAAGACCAAGTCTTGGGACATTTCTTTTGTAAATTTCTTTTTAGTGTAATTGTCCGTTGCATCCTTCCTTTGTCCACTAGGGACACAGCCACCATGAAACTCTTTCACACTTTTCTTCTCTATGCCCTTATCCACCATCTGGACATAGATATAGGCCTTCACCTCTTCCACTGTATCCTACATGCCTCTAGTGTATCCACTAAGGGGCGGATCCGCACTCCCTACTGCCACGTCATCACCTCTATCCTCCACCACCACGGCCGAAATATCACTGACGGCGAGATTACCACGATGACCGAATTCGACGAGATAGGATTTAGAAACTTTTCTTTAGCCGGTATAGACGTCTCGGGCACCGGGGTTCTGACTTGGCGACGCCGACCAGCCGCACAGGACATTGCCGACGAGGAGGTCGAGGTCGACGTTGCCGACTTAGCAGCAGAGGTAGATCAACCCGCTCCACCGACCTTGTCCGAGAGAGTTACACGACTCGAGACGCACGTCCAGAGCCTCAGAGAAGAAGTGGAAGCGTACCATATTGAAGACCAAGAGACAAACTTAGGCTACTACAACAACATTATGAGTACCCTCACAGCCGATAGAGAAGCCTGGAATGCACAGTACCATGAGATCATGGCACAATTTGATGCATGGCAGCCAGGCCCATTTGATCCTCCTGGTCCCTCCTCTTAGATGACTTGGACATGTACCCATTTGACTACCCCTACTGAGTAGGGTTGACTTTTGTTGACTTGTACTAGACTTCTACTTGAACTATGCTAATCTTAGCTTGGCTTGTTTATCTTTTTTGACTAAATTAAGTTAGGGTTATGCTTAGTAGAATAGAATCATTCGGTTTTTGACTTCTGATTTTGAACTTGAAATGTCTTTTAAAATGTTTTTTTTAATATTACTTTAACTTTAAAAAGTTTTTTTTCTCTTAGTTTTATTTCAAAAAACTACCCCTTTCAAAACTAGGGCTTTTTCGAAAATGGACTTAGCCTAGGCTCTAACCCTAGAATTGCATGCACCTATAGACTTAGAAGCCAGCATCTCACAAACACCTTAGGATACTTTTGATTGATAACCTAGAAAGGGTTGAGATGCTTAGGTCTTTGCCTCAATTCAAGATGCTTTAAGTCAGTGCATCGGCAGCAATTGGGGCACTAAATGAACAGCAATCAGGTCAAGTGTCAAGTTTAGACAATCTAACTTGAACAATGCACTTAACTTGACTAACTCTAGCAAAAGCTACTGTTTATAACAGTTAGTAAGTAGCTAAATGGGTTAGACAGGTCCCTAAAAGATTTAACCAGACTTAGGTCGTGCTTTGATTCAGTACAGCAAATGCTTTATTATTGCAAATATCCTTTTATGCATTTTGTTTGATATATGTCAAAGGGGGAGAGTTGGAAAGGAAACAGGGAACAAAAATGTTTTTCCAAATTTCTATTATTTTTTTTGGGAACAAAAATGATTTTCCAAATTTCTATTATTTTTTTTGCTCTGAATTGCTATTAAGTTTTTTTTAAATATTCTCTGAAAAGCTTTTTCTAAAGTCTGAAATTTTTTTCCAAATCCTGAAAAATTTTCTAAATCAAAAAAATTTCCCAAGTCTCAATTTTTTTTTAAACTGAAAAACTCTAAAGTTTAAAAAGTTTTCCTAAAACTCAAAATTTGCGAAAATGGGAAAACTTCTTCAAACTTAGAATATTTTTCTTGAAAAACTCAGTCAATACTTAGAAAGTTTTTCAATAATAAAATTTTTCTAAGTATTTAAAGTAAAACCACCTACTTTTGAAAAACCTAGGGGGAGATTACTTCCAGGGGGAGGGAATCCAACTTAGGATTTCAATTTCAGCATTCTTTTTCCCTTAACTTTTTGAACTAGGTTGCCATATATCAAAAAGGGGGAGATTGTTGGTGCAGTATGCACCCAAGTCAAACCTGTGTTTTGATATTGGCAAAAAGGTTCAAAAGTTAAGGGTTAATGGTTGTCTAACGAGTTTCTTGAGTGTACAGGAAAAGCCCTAGCAAAGGACTGCTAGGCACTGGCGAAGGACTGCCAGACAGGACAAGCCCTAGCAAAGGACTGCTAGGCACTGGCGAAGGACTGCCAGACAGGACAAGCCCTAGCGAAGGAATGCTAGGCACTGGCGAAGGGCTGCCAGAAGAAAAAACCTAGCGAAGGGCTGCTAGGCACCAAGCGAAGGGAAGCTTGGTAACTCAAGACCTGGCGAAGGACTGCTGGGCAAAAGTCCAACTGGAGGATCCGGTTGGCACCAGGTAAAACTCTCCCGAGAGGAGTAGGTGAGGACGCGTTCCCCTTGAGGGAACATTAGGCGTCGGTTCGACCTAGGGCTCCATTTTGGAGACCCAAAGTCAGAACCAAGACAGCTAAGGCTGTGAAAAATCAACTTAGTATTTGCTATTTTGGACTAACCCTGGATGCAGGACCGAAGGACTGTGTTTCTGCAGCTCAGAGGGCCTCAAAGGAGTGAGGCCGCAGCTGAGCAGGGCGCCCCGGATGTGTCGGGCGCCCCAGAGTCAACCCAAAGTCAGCAGAGAAGTAAACCTCCGACAGCACCGCATTGGGGGGCGCCCCGCGCATGTCGGGCGCCCCTCTTGTCGCGGGCGCCGCGCAAATCGGGCACCGCGCAGATCGGGCGCCCCGCGTGTCTCGGGCGCCCACTGTGCCACGCCACTGAAGGCGGCTGCAGCTCACCCTCGCGAAGCCTCGGTGATAAAGTTTGACCGGTCAATCGGGCGCCCCGTGCGCGTCGGGCGCCCCAGTCAACTGTTATCCCGAAGTCGAAGCGATCAGTCACGACCGAGAGCACGCCGGATCAGAAGCCACGTAGAGGGCGCCCCGAGCATGTCGGGCGCCCCCTGCCCTATATAAAGAGGGCCTCGACCCTCTTCAAAGGACAACAATTGCTTCGACGTTTCCACGCTCTTCTGCTCTCGTGCTCTGCTCCAGAAACTGCCCAACTTGAGCCGACGACGTCCCGCTGCCCCGAAATCATTGATCTACTCCGGACGTCGATAAAAGAAGAGAAATTCTTTCCTGTATAAGTTTACTGCACTCACTCTATATTCAAATTGTAAACTGTTTTTGCGCCAAATATAGAATTGCCCAAAGTAAACGGTCAACGACCGTGGGCCTTGGAGTAGGAGTCGACCCAGGCTCCGAACCAAGTAAACCTGCTGTGTTTGCGTTGTTGTGTTCTCTTTTATTTCCGCTGCGCACCCGCTCTTTTTTTAATCCGAACGAATTGCGACATTCACCCCCCCCTCTCTCGCATTTCTCGATCCAACAGTTACATCCAAAATAGAGTCCTAATAAATAAAAGACACAATAAAATCCCTTATGAAATTTATTACCACAAACTACCTAATTTATATTATCTAAAGGTTTTTGGGTGTAAGGTACATATCCTAAATACTAAAGATTACTTAGGAAAATTTCAATCAAAATCAATCCCAGAAATTTTTGTAGGATACTCATCCACAAGTAGAGCATATAGGGTCTATAATAAACATACATTTAAAATTGAAGAAACTACAAATGTAATATTTGATGAAGAAATGATAACTACACCAACTAATTTACCTAACCCAATCAACCCATCTAACTTAACCAATTCACCAAACGTTCAACCAAGCCTAAATATTTCAGATCAAGACCTAGAAGAAAGTGAACCAGTAACTGAACCAACTCAAATAATTGATCCAGTAATTGAACCAACTCAAATAATTGAATTTGAACTTGAACAACCTGAACCATCCTCTAGGACTAGGTCAAATCTATGGGATCATTGTAATCGATAGGGGGGTGAATAGTGATTACGTAAAATTTTCGAAAAAAATCAGGACGCAACAGAAGAAACAAAAATCACAACGCTAACAAGTTTTCTTTTTTACTTGGTTTGGAGTCTTTGATGGCTCTTACTCCAATGTCCACGGTCCTTGACTATTTTCGTTGGGCAATTCTATAAGTCGCAAAAGTATTAGAGATATTTAAGTTGAGTATAAAATTTGAACAATGAAATAAACAATACCGACGACACTGAAAAGGATTGTAGAATATCATGGATGGCGTGTCGACGATCTTGATTGTTTACGGCTGAATTCTAAAGAGGGATGGTGTGCTTGAGTTGCAAGAAAGCTTCTTTGCATTGGAATGAATTGATACTGGAAAGCAAGGGGTGAAGCCCCTTATATATAGGGTTCTCGGGCGCCTAAGGCTTATGGGACGCTTGACACGTGTCATGGATCTGGCGCGTCCCTATCCGCAGACTCGGCCAAACTCCTATCTTTTGTTCTTGGGCGCTTGGGTTCCCTGGGGCGCCTGATGGCTCACGAGCGCTTGAGTTGCTGACGTAGCAACCTACGAACTCAGCCAAAACTCACCTGCTGGAAAAAGCCATCTGGGGCGCCTGATACCTATCAGGCGCCTGGCTTCTCGAGTGCCTGTCTCCTCTCAAGCGCCTAGGATGCAGTGGTAAAGAACTCTTCACTCCTGCAACCAGGGTTAGTCTAAAAATAATATATAATATAATAAATGAAATAAATCATAGCCGGAGCTGTCTTGGTTCTGCCTTTGGAATTCAAAGTGAAACCCTAGGTCGAACAGACGCCTATTGTTCCCTCTTCCGGGGAACGCGTTCTCACCTACTCCTCTTAGGAGAAGTTATCTAATGCCAATCGTCTCCTCCGGTTGGACTTTTGCTCGGCCTTTGAGACTACTAGATCTCGAGTCGTCCGTTCCTCGACCCGCCTCTACTTCTGTCCGCAACTCTCGCTCGGCTTAGACTTCTGCCCAATCTTCCAGATCATGACTTCGTTGCCCAGTCCACAACCAGAACTTCTTGCCCAACCCTTGGCCAGGTCTTCTTGCCCAGTCCTCGACCAGGACTTCTTGCTCAACCCTGCAGGTCAAGACTTCGTGCCTTAGTGAACTATGACTTTCCTGCATACTTGGTAGATCCATTAGATAACAACACATACTTAACATTGAACCCTTTACCATTATCAAAACCAGATTCGATCTGGTGCTTCCTGTTATATCTTGACCGTCAAGCTAGAGGGGGGGGTGAATAGCTTCTTTCGTTTTTCTTCCTACAATTGTTAGTGCGCAAGCGGAATATACTAAATAAAATAGAAACCTAACGAAGAAGGAACACACCTATTTACGTGGTTCGGAGATAGAATTCCTACTCCACGACTGCCCATAAGGTGGGCGATTCCTAATCCGTCGGTGGATGATTCCCCGGAGCACCTCCAGCTAGATCTTGTAGCTCCTTGTGGGTGGAGAAACCACACCACAACTTTCGGACACTACCTGAGCAACAAAGGCTACTAACCAGCTCTATCCAAGCAGGTTTCGCCAAGAAAGAAAGGCCGTAAACGAGCTCCCTTAAATAGAGCTCGAGTCTTAAATGGTCGCTACCAGTCGACTGCCCTAGGGGTAGTCGACTGGTCCCGCTCAGATTTGATCGTTGCAAGCCCAACGTTTGGATCGCCAGCCATCACCAGTCGACTATCCCTGGGGCAGTCGACTGATCCTTCCCTAAGCCTATGGTTACACTTCCCGAGTACATTTCTCTCCGCACTCGAACCCTCCCGACTTACTTCTCAAGTACAAACACTCACACTCAGACCCTTACAACCTGGTTTACTCTTCAATCAGCAGTTTCGATCTGTTGCCTTCATGCCCTCTTCATCTTTGGCTCCCGTCCTTCAGATGCGCACGCAAGCCCTCGGCTTGCCTCCATGCCATCCTTCATGCATGCCTCTAAGTCCGCATCCCTCCACTCATTGTCTCTGCTTTAGCAGCCTCGATCTGTCGCCTTCAAGCCCTCTTTGACTTTGGCCCTCGTCCCTCGGATACGCATACAAGCCCACGGCTTGCCTCCATGCTATCCTTCATGTACGCCTCGAAGTCCGCTTCCCTCGACGCATCGTACCGGCTTTGCCCATGGTCCCTTGGATGCGCACGTAAGCCCACGGCTTGCCTCCATGCCATCTGTCACCTGTAGACATCCAACCAAGTCTATGTGTACCTGCAAACCTACACACTCACATACACATATTAGAACACAATAAATCCCTAACTTAACCATATTGATACACAAATCAAAACCCATGATCCTTCAGATCATACTCGGGCCGATTGCCCCAACAATCTCTCCCTTTTTGATGTGTTGCAATATATTTAAGTTAGGTAAACAAAAACAACAATAGCAATTGAAAATTAAAAGCATAGCAAACAAGAGGCAACCTCTCCCTTAATCTATGCCCTCTCTCAATTTTCAATTCTCACAACCACAACACCAAGTTAAGTTCTACCTAACTTAACACCACAANGAGTCCTTTGAAAAGTTCAAAGAATTCAGAAATGAAGTACAAAACCAACTCGGCAAGAGTATTAAAATACTTCGATCAGATCGAGGTGGAGAATACTTGAGCCATGAGTTTCGTGACTATTTAGCTGAGTGTGGGATTCTATCTCAACTCACTCCTCCTGGGACACCACAGTGGAATGGTGTATCCGAAAGGAGGAATCGTACCTTATTAGATATGGTACGATCTATGATGAGTCACGCAGATCTTCCTATATCCTTTTGGGGATATGCTCTAGACACGGCAGCGTTCACACTTAACCGTGTTCCATCAAAGGCGGTCATGAAGACACCATATACGATATGGACTGGGAGGAGTCCCAAGATGTCTTTCATGAGGGTTTGGGGTTGTGAGGCTTACGTTAGACGTCAAGTCTAGACAAACTGGGACCCAAGTCCGATAAGTGCTATTTCGTGGGATATCCAAGGAAACTAAGGGATTACTTCTACATTCCCAGTCAACACAAAGTGTTTGTTGCTAAGACTGGGGTCTTTCTAGAAAGGGACTTTGTTTCTAGAAAGACTAGTGGGAGTTCGTTTGATCTTGAAGAAGTTCAAGACAACGACCATAGCACTGAGCCCTTGATGGATACTGAACAGGAACCACAAGAAGTTGTGGATGAGATTGTTACACAAGAAGTTGTGGAACAACAACCTGTTCAGGTAGACCTACCTCTTCGCAGGTCTGATAGGGTACGTCGTCAGCCTGAGAGATATTCATTTCTCTTGCCTGACCATGATGACGTTATGATCATTGAGAATGAGCCTACCACCTATCAGGAAGCTGTGATAAGCCCAAATTCTGAGTCATGGCTGGAAGCCATGAGATCCGAAATGGAATCCATGTACACTAACCAAGTTTGGACCTTGGTTGATCCACCTGAAGGGGTCAAACCCATTGGGTGTAAGTGGGTCTTTAAGAGAAAGCCTAACATGGATGGACTTACTCATACCTATAAGGGTAGACTGGTAGCTAAAGGTTTCAAGCAAATTCATGGTATTGACTATGATGAAACTTTTTCTCCAGTAGCGATGTTTAAGTCCATTCGGATCATGCTTGCTATTGCAGCCTACCACGATTATGAGATCTGGCAGATGGATGTCAAGACAGTGTTTCTGAATGGAAACCTCCTCGAGGATGTGTACATGACACAGCCTGAGGGTTTTATAGATCCACAGCATATTGGCAGAGTATGCAAGCTGCATAGGGCCATTTATGGTCTAAAGCAAGCTTCTCGGAGCTGGAATCTTCGATTCGATGATGCGATCAAACAGTTTGGTTTTATCAAGAACGAAGATGAACCTTGTGTCTACAAGATGGTTAGTGGGAGCACAGTAGTCTTCCTAGTCTTGTATGTGGATGACATACTACTCATTGGGAACAACATCCCTTCGCTACAGTCTGTGAAGACTTGGTTGGGGACTTGTTTCGCAATGAAGGACTTAGGTGAAGCAGCCTGCATTCTAGGCATTAAGATCTATAGAGATAGATCTAAAAGATTGCTTGGCCTAAGTCAGAGTACATACATCGATACGGTATTACACCGTTTTGCCATGCAGAATTCCAAGTGAGGAATTCTGCCAATGTCACATGGTGTGAGTCTTTCGAAGACTCAGAGTCCCTCTTCTAGAGAGGAGAGAGACCGCATGGATAAGATCCCTTATGCTTCTGCCATAGGATCTATCATGTACGCCATGTTATGTACTCGTCCTGATGTCTCGTATGCTTTGAGCATGACGAGCAGGTACCAGTCAGATCCAGGTGAACGTCACTGGATAGCGGTCAAGAATATCCTTAAGTACTTGAGAAGGACTAAGGAATATTTTTTGATATTTGGAGGCGATGAGCATCTAGTTGTAAAGGGTTACACTGATGCTAGCTTCCAAACCGACCAGGATGATTAAGATCGCAGTCAGGGTTCGTGTTTTGCTTGAATGGCGGAGCTATGAGCTGGAAGAGTTCGAAGCAGGACACAGTTGCAGATTCTACAACAGAAGCTGAGTATATTGCTGCATCAGAGGCAGCAAAGGAGGCAGTTTGGATCCGCAAGTTCATCACTGAGCTTGGGGTGGTTCCTAGCATATCTGATCCTGTAGAGCTCTATTGTGACAACAATGGAGCTATTGCGCAGGCTAAGGAACCTCGCTCACACCAGCGGACCAAACACATACTACGGCGATTCCATCTCATTCGAGAGATCATCGATCGAGGAGATGTGAAGATTTGCAGAGTACCCACAGAGGCTAACGTCGCAGATCCCTTGACCAAGGCTTTGGCACAGATGAAGCATGATGGTCACACTAGGTCATTGGGTATTAGATACTACAGCAATTGGCACTAGTGCTAGTGGGAGATTGTTAGTGAGAGCCCTAGAGTCAATCATATGATGATTACTTTTTGGACTCATTGTATCATATTCTTGTATATATATTTCTTATATATAAAGGCATTTCTTATGGTTATTATACTTATGTGTATTGGTGCCAAATAACTTAATATAATAACGTCCTTGAGTAGAAGGTTCTTATCTATATCAATCGATTAGTTGAATCGATAGTGAGATGATATAGAGAACACTACTCTTAATTATTCCTAGTCAAGTATTAACATTCAAGGACAATGTTAATGCATAGAGACTAGCATGTAGGTCAACATGATGACTTGATCTCACAAGTCATGGATATGAGATATCAAGTTGACACATGGGTATACATTAGAGAATGTATACTGAATGGCCCGCCATGAGAAAGTATCATGGATCGTTATATGAGTGTCATATACTTTCTCATGTGACTATTAGTATGACTATAGTCCTAGACCTGAAGTTACCATAGTTCCCTACATAAGGAGTTACGTACTTTGGCTTCGTCAAACGTCACCCGTAATTGGGTGGACTATAAAGGCGATTACTGGGTTTGTAACAAATTATGCGGAGGGATGTGAGTAACGTAGATGGGATCTATCCCTCCTATATGACGGGAGTGATATCTTCGTTCTTGATAGAGTAAGACCACTAAGTGCATGGCCATGCCCAAATAAGGCAATATTAGATATTGAGCTTATTTGATTATAGTGAGTCTACTTGGAGATCAAGACATATAGATTGATTTGAGAATGACACGGTCTATGCCTCATGAAAGATCAATCTAGATATCGAGGATAGAAGGACGTTGTCACATATTGTGATGGTCACAATTATTAGTCACAATGGTGATGTTGGATCTCGACATTCTTGTAACTTGGGTAGCAATGATGTGTTGCTAGATACCTCTCATTGCTTATGTCCTTAAATAGGTTTAAGGGCATTGCCAACGTTACAAGAACCTATAGGGTCACACACATAGAGCAATAGATGGAGAATAAGTCCATATGATGGACCGAGAGTAATGAAGTCAAAGTTTGACTTTGGCTAAATATGGAAAGTCCATAAAAGGCAAGTTTGACTTGACTCAAATTAGACAACTTGAGTTGGACTCGAGTTTGATCCAAGTGTTGGATGAATCTAATCATGGGAGAATAATGAAGTCAAAGTTTGACTTTGGCTAAATATGGAAAGTCCATAAGAGGCAAGTTTGGCTTGACTCAAGCCACATCACCTTGACTTGACCAAGTGATGACTTGGCATCATCATCAAGGCTAAGTAACCTCCCCATTTGAATTTTGAATTCAAATAGGGGGTTACCCAAGGTGGTGGCCGGCCACTTAATGGCCAATAATGGCCATTAAGTGGCCGGCCACTTAAACACACAAAAGGAGTTTTTTGTGGGTGTGTGATTCATTCTTCTCCTCACTTAGTTTTGTTTTGTTTTGCTCTCCCTCTCCTCTCATCTTGCCGAGACCCCAAGTAGTGCTAGCACACTTTTGGGCTCTTCTCTCCACTCTCTTGCTTGTGTGGATACTTCTAGAGGGTTGTTACTTTGCATCCTTGAGATCCGACACCAACCGAGGAGCGAGCGGGAATTGCGGGGCACGCATCGAAGGTAGTTTTCTCTTCTCTAATAGATCTAGGTTGTAGATCGGTTTTGAAGCATGTAAACGAGCACTCGTAAAATTTTTTTTTGAAATGGTTTTCTTCGCTCGGATCCTTTCTATTGGGGCTTTCGGGGTTTCCGCGACGCGAAAAAGCGGTTTTCGCGGCCCGAAAAACCCTACATCAATTACCTTCTTATTTGCCCTAGATTGTGTTTGTTGCTCCTTAGTCCAATATCTAGGTCGGAGCTTTTTCCCATGCTTGTATCTTGGAAGCTCGAATGGTTCTTCTAGCACCACCATGCATTCCCAATCCATTCCAAGCCAAGTCTTCATTCTTGTCCTCCAATAGTCAAAGTCTTCATGATCATAAGGAGGTGAAGTGTTGATATCATCCCCCAACTTGTCTTCCATCATTCTTTCCTCTAGCTTGTGCTCTTTTTGGCGGTTATTCCAACAAGAGCGGACCTTCGCTCTGATACCACTTGTTAGATCGTGACAAGCAAGCTAGAGGGGGTGAATAGATTCTTTCGATTTTTCTACCTACAACGTTAGCAAGCGCAAGTGGAAATCTAATAAAACAAATGAAAACAATGCTAATGCAACCTGATTTATGTGGTTCAGAGATGATGCTCCTACTCCACGGCAGTCCGTAAGGTAGACGATCCCTAATTCTTCGACGGATGACTCCCCGGAGCACCTCCGGCTAGATCTCGTAGCTCCTTATGGGTGGAGAAACCTCTCCACAACTTCTGGACACTATCTGAGCAAAGTAGGCTACTAACCAGCTCTATCCAAGCAGGTTTCGCCAAGAAAGAAAAGTCTGAAACGAGCTCCTTTAAATAGAGCTCGAGTATGAAATGCCGCTAGGGGCAGTCGACTGGTCCCACTCAGATTCGAACGTTACAAGCCCAACGTTCGAATCACCAGCCATCACCAATCGACTGCCCCTGGGGCAGTCGACTGGTCCTTCTCTAAGCCTAGGGTTACCCTTCCCGAGTACATTTCTCTCCGCACTCAAATCCTCCCGGCTTAGTTCCCGAGTATAAACACTCATACTCGGACCCTCACGACCTGGTTGACTCTTCAATCAGCAGTCTCGATATGTTGCCTTCACACCCTCTTCATCTTCGGCTCCCATCCCTTAGATGCACACGCAAGCCCTCGGCCTGCCTCCATGTCATCCTTCATGCATGCCTCGAAGTTCGCATCCCTCGACTCATCATCTCAGCTTCAGCAGCCTCAATCCGTCGCCTTCAAGCCCTCTTCGACTTTGGCCCTCGTCCCTCGGACTCGCGGCTTGCCTCGATGCTATCCTTCACGTACGCCTCGAAGTTCACTTCCCTCGGCTCATCGACCCTGCTTTGTCCATGGTCCCTCGGATGCGCACGCAAGCCCACGGCTTGCCTCCATGCCACCCTTCACCTGAAGACATCCAACCAAGTCTATGTGTACCTGCAAACATGCATACTCATATACACATATTAGACAAACAATAAACCCTAACTTAATCATATTGACACACACATCAAAACTCATGATCCTCCAGATCATACTTAGGCTGATTGCCTCAACAAGCACGGTCAAATCTTGAAAGGGACACATGATTGGAGCATGGTCATGCCTAGGTAGCACGGCCAGAGTTGAGCAATGAGACATAGGTCGTGCGGTGGGGCACAACCCTATCCTGGTGGGTTGCTTGGTCATGCCAGGGACACAACCTCGGCTGAAGAAACGCATGGGCCATGCTAAGGGGCACGACCCGGCCGTGGAAACTACAGGGGCAGTGCCTCCAGGGCCACAATCGGTCTTGTTAGTCTTCTTGCTCCATTTTGTTCCTTTTTCTCGTCCATTTAGCTCTAAAATGCTCCCTAAAGGTGAAAACAGGAGAAGGTAGGTCTCCGAACTAGCAATAGGAAATATGCTGATAAAAGCTAAGAAAAGGGCATAACAACGTAAATGTGAATCAATAAAACTAAGTGAATGAGCATAAAAATAAGGATAAAAAAATATCAAATTTGCGCTCATCACACTCCTAGACTTAAACTTTTGCTTGTCCTCAAGCAAACACTCCGCGCGTACTAATGTATGAGTTATCGTGCATCATAATCCCTTGTCCTCAAGTGTGAAAATAAGGATAAAAATGTATCAAATCTACGTTCATCATAGGTGCCTCAAGTCAGTGTGCATATGGGAGGGTATCAGAATTATATATATATATATATATATATATATATATATATATATATATATATATATATATATATATATATATATATATAGGAGTGCTATGCTGTGGATTGTTCACAGCATGGTGCTGCGGACCATTGGCCTAGGCGCCTGAATGAATTCAGACGCTTGGGTAAGGTTTTTTCTTTTTTTAATAAATAATTTCTTAAATAATTCACCAATCATATAATATACCATGTTAGTACATAAAATTTGTTATCTTGAACACTATAACTCAAAAGGGGAAACCTAAACCCTAGGAGAAAATTTTAGGGACTTAAACTTACTATAACATAATCCCTAAATTCAAAAATTTTAAATACTAAATATATATAATATACCCTGTAAGGACCTAAATTTTTTTATTTTGGAAGTGCGTGGTGTAACACCTGTAGCAGAGTAATTATAAACAGTGAGTATGATCCATGGTATGGAGAACAAGTATGATCCAGATACAAGTATGATCCATAGTATGGAGAACAAGTAGACTGGATGGTCGTGCTTAGGAATGGTCCCAAACAGCCTGAATGACTTGAGACAGAAAGCTCGAGGATGCCAACCTAGTCGGTACATATAAACAGTGAGTTGACCTATAATATTAAAATAAAAGATGATATAGATCCTTTCAAATGGTTCAATAGCGCCGAAGTTGATCCGGAGTACCATCCATATGAAGGTACGAGTCAATTTGCTCATTTCAGCTAGATCAGTTTTAAGGTTAAATTCATGAAAAATTTAATGGATGTTAAATTTTAATATGATTTATAAATATTATGCTTTTCTACAAAGAAAAGAATATATTATTTTGTTATCAATTTAAGTTTGCGAGAACCAAATATTATGTTGATTTCTAATTTGGGTGATTGGTATCAATCCCTACTTGCACTCTGATGAGCTTTCGTGCCACACTGATTAAAACAACTTGGATCACAGGCAAGGAGTTCAAAATTGAAAAGAAGAAAAGGAATAATAAATGAGGAGAGTTTCAATGTATTGGTTGGAAGGAACATTGTCATTTGGAGGCATCAATCCAGTTCACCACTAACGCCCATCCATCACATAAAGAAACGACTTGGTATTGCCAAACGAAATGCAAATCCACTCACAGTTACACAAGAACAATTAAATATAAGGATATTAATCGAAACTAGCGTAAGTGGGTTACAATAACAAACTAATCCTTGCTAAATCCAGCAGAGAGATTTTTGACTGGCATCAGCATGTACCTGGAGTCAGTTGATTCAACCACCACTGTAGATCATTATGCCTACACAACATCTGTACAGTTGAATTTGAACAGTGGTGACATAATAGATTATAAATGTGGTGACCAATTCCGTTTTGAACAATTTAAAAAAAAAATGAGGCAATTTTTATTAACCAATTTGTATTACTAGATATTTCGGCCAAAAAAGAGACAAGAACTTCTATACAAATTTCCATTTGCACTAACTAAGCAGGTCCACCAACTGTACTACACGAACAAGAACGTGATGGGCACAAAATTTAATTGAATGCCCAATTACAATGCATAACTACAAAAGCATTTTGGCTTACAATGACACAAGACATTTCTGTCCTGCATGCTAGAGGATTTTGATCGAGTTGGTGTGTGAAGCCTACATTTGGGAACGCAAAGAGCAAATTGTACCTGTCCCTTAATAAACTGAACACCGAATAAGAATGAAAGAGCACAGGCAGCGTTCCTCATCCTTCACTACCTGCAAATCTAGAAAATGGAGCAAATTTAGGCAAAGCAAAAAAGGTAACCTTTCACATAAGAGCATAAAGTCATACTGTCAATCATTTGAGATCATTATATTTCTAAAATATGAACTGCATTAAGCAATGATGCCACATCTTCTGTAAGACCAGTCATTTAATTGATTCACGTAGCAGACAACGAAGATAAGCCAGTGTAGGTAACTCTTGATTTATGTTAATTTAAAATCATACATAGTTGTCACATGTTTGCTTGAATTAACTATACGTTATGTTTTTTTCCCCTGAAAGCCACCAAAGTAATTGACTTCATAGGATAGGCACTCATGGCAAATCTCCAAGTTAGTCAACTAACACTGATCAGAAAAAATGCAAAAGCAAGTTTTAAAGAACCCGTAGGTATCTAGAAACATGGATGGACTGGTAAAAATACATCCCTTTTCAAATGCATTCAGGGCAAAACTACATCAGAATGGTGGAACTTACCTTCAGCCCAGCAACAAACAGGAGCAATACTGACTCTTCCCACACAACTTGGTAACATAGAAGATATTTTCTTAGATGGGAAGGAATTACTAAAAATGTTGTGACTTTGCAGAACTTCACTGATAATCAAGACAAAGCCGACTTTATTGAAAATTTACTAGGTGAGACTGAACGACTCACCTTGATACAATGGAGAATGGCATATCCAAACGACTACCAGGAGCTAGTAAAATTAGCAGATGGAAGAAATGGCACTCAGAACATTATTTCCCAAATAAGGAGGGTGTTTATTCTAGAAGATCCATTCCAAGGTTCTACTGAAATGCAGGATAATGCCTACAGAGATCTGGAAAGGTTAACTTGCTCGCAGATCAAAGACATCATCCCTTTTATGAACGACAGATCAAAGACGTCATCCCTTTTATGAACGACTATATGCATCTAGCGTCAAAAACCGGAAGGCTATTTTCCGGACCGGAATTATCCGAAAAATTCTGGCTCAAACTACCAGGCGACCTTGGGAGGAGAATAAAGCAAGCTTTTGAAGAAAAATACCAAGGCACCACACTGGGAGTACATCCTAGAGTTATATTTGCATACAAGTATCTAGAAGAGGAATGCAAAAAGGCAGCTTACAATAGGTCACTCAAAGACCTATCTTTTTGCAATCAAATACCCATACCAGGGTATTATCAAAATTCAAGAAAAAGATATGGGGTAAGAAAGTCAACCACATATAAAGGGAAACCCCATCAGTCTCATGCCCGAATCGAAAGGAAGAAGCATCTTATCAGAAACAAGAAGTGCAAATGCTTCTTATGTGGCGAGGAAGGTCATTTCGCTAGAGATTGCCCCAAGGAATACAAGAATGTCAAAAGGGTTGCAATATTTGAAGGCCTTGAATTACCAGAAGGATATGAAATTATGTCCGTCCAGGAAGGAGACAAACAATCAGATGCAATCTATAGCATCTCGGAAGGAGAGGAACAGCAAGTACTCTCTAATGTTCATGAATACCTTTTTGTCTTCATTGAACAGAAAAATTGTTATATGATTAGAAAAGGAGGAGGCTGGCAGCCTATGGTAAGAGTTACAAGGACGCAGCATGATTGCAGTCACATCTGGCTCATCAATGATGAAGTCCCCTGCCCCTATGAAAAATGTTATTGCTGCAAAAGACCAACCATGAAGAAGCACCGGATACACTGCACAACCTGCAAAACTACTTCTTGTGGTATGTGTTCAAACAATTATTTTGATATAACCATACACGTAAAGCGTGCAGCTCCTATACCTTTCAGTCCTGTCAATCTCATACAAGAGCAGCAAACATATATGGCTTGGTCCGAAGCAGAAATAGCAAGACTCAAGCAAGAAGTTGAAACCACTAAGACCCTCGCAGATATACAAATAGAGCAATTAAAGAAAGAGTTTCAACAAAAAGAGGAAGAACTTCTCACAAATTTCTCAGCAGACAAATTTGAAGTGGACACTGAGAATGAAGAATTGAGACTCAAAGTTGATCTACTAGAACTATAAAATACAGATCTGAGAAGGCAACTGAGTAAGCAAGCCCCTGATGAAGACCAAGGTGAAAAGGAAACAGACGAAGAAATAAACATGTTCATAACTGAAGGACATGAAAAGGTCTTCTCCACGGAAGAAGCAGTCCAACCTAGAAAGAGGGCCAATGGCCTTTTTAATTTAGAGGTGGAGCTCTTTATTCCAGGTATTAAAAGTTTTCAAGTAAATGCTATACTTGACACAGGTGCAACTACCTGCTGCATCAACCACTCAGCAATCCCTACAGAAGCAATTGAAGACAATACCTTTGTAGTCAACTTCAGCGGCATAAACTCCCGAACTACAGCTACAAAGAAACTTAAAAATGGAAACATGAAGATTGGCGAACACTCATTCAGGATTCCTTACACCTATGCTTTTCCTTTATCTATTGGAGGAAATAATCTAGCAATATGGATGGACTACTAAAAATAAATCATATCTCGACTTATTCAGGTTCCCATGCACACAGGGAACCACTAACCATCTGTGAACATGCAGACCTCAATAAATCATGCTTAGTGCAGTCATGGATAATCAAGTACAGTATGAATTATACTGTCAATAATCTGACAATTCTAATGAAAAGTATCATCTGAATACCCAATTAACTGCGCTGGATTACCAGCCTGGGCTGCCTGTGACTTCAACAGCTAAGAAGTAATGACAAAGCCAGAGGGCAAGTCTAAGCACAATGTAGCATCCAAAATCAAATGAGCAACAAGAAAAATACCAAAGGGATGAGCCAGTAGAATTTGCAAACAGCAAGAGCATGAACAGAGAACATTCTTATCACTCGACATATGACCCATGATATTAAATATTCGCACTCTCCAAACAAAAGATGCACCTATTTGTGTACTTACTTTCTCCAATTATTTTCTATAATTGGATAAAGAAGTGTCAGGTATAAAGGAGGCATAAATTCTTAACTAAAAGAAATTCAATTACCCCACTGAAAACAAATAGCATGGGTTAGTATATAATATCTGTAGCCACAACCCAAGATGTACACTTATGATTAGCTGTATTATTTGAGTCCTTTACTTCTTTCACTATAACAAATATACAAGATAATCCCATTAGTATTGGCTTAGGATTATTCATCTTCAGGTATCTGCTCAATCTGTTAGAACATTAATCTAAGAGGACTGAACTGCATGTTGTGAGCATGAACTCCTGCATGGTTTAATCTATTATGACTACTAAAACCAACAGTATGACCTACAATGTTTACCTGTACACTAGTGCTACATAAGAGTTGGAGACTATCTTGGAAGGGATGGTCCAAGTACCAATACTCAATCACCCAGCTTCCAAATCTGAATTCCGAGAAAGCTGTTGCTCATGCTGCTGCTGAGGTTGATGTTTTAGTTGTTGCCGCTTTAACTGCTGTTGCTGTTGCCGCTGTTCCCCATTGGTATTGCCATGCACCGACATATCTCCAGATAATTGATGTGATAAACCCTGACTTGAAAAAGGCACTAAAGTGTCACTCGCCATAACAGTTTCCTGTGCTGAGCTAACCACATACTTTGTTGGATTAGGTGCATCCTCATCATATAATGGCTCTGGATTCCACCGAGTTGACGATGAAACCACAGCAGAAGTTGAATCAGTAAACTGAGCAATTGATGCACTTGTAACCACCTGAGCAACTGAACCCTGATCAGTTGATGCATGTGTCCTATCAGAGTTGATGTGACGATTTTGCTGAACTGATATTCTCTGAATGCTGGGTTGAGATTGATTCAAGTAGCGATGCTGAGATTGTTGATGTTGTTTAACTAGAGAAACAGACACGACAGGAGCTTGCTGAGGCATTAACATGCAATGGCTAGGTGAATTTTGAGTTGAGCCCTGATTGCTTGTATCAGAAACTGGTGATGGTTGCTTCGTAGATTGTGGAAGTGGATGAAGGTAGATATTTGCTTGATTTCCAGGTTGGTTCGAAGTTGGGTTCAGACCTGAGCTAGCAGGGAAAAAACCTTGGCTTTGTTGCAAGATGTTTTTATCAGAAAGTTGATTCTTTGAAGCTGTTGAAAAGCCACTTACTTGAGAGGAATCTGCTGATAAGTTATGGTTAATTAACATGCCTCCTCTGCCTAGCCCTTTCATAAGTTTGGCCTGCTGTTGTGAGGGTTGTCTTTGCTGTTGTTGTTGTTGTCTTGGCTTATTTTGTTGAACCTGTTGCCTTTGCCTTTGGTTTATCTGATTTGACATTCCAGATGATGGGTTCCTTGATATGTTTTGCTGTTTCTGTTGACCTTGTGAAGAGACTGGAACCACAGGAGATGACAGTGACTGAGATTGGACTTGCGCATTAGTTTGAGTACGCAGTACTACATTTGGTCCAGAGATGTGACGTTGTAGTTGAGGTATCATCCGTTGATGTAGCTGCCTTTCTTTCGCAGCTCGCATGGCATATGCCTGTTGATGAGAGCTTGAATGGTTTGTGCCTTGGATGTGAGGGTGAGGATTATCAAGCATGTGGGCTTGTTGCTGCATCATTTGATGAGGCTGTTGGTGTTGCTGAACTGGAAATGTTTGAGCTGATGCAGGAACTGTTGTTGCATTAGGGAAGGAGGCACTAATACCATTGAAAGGAGATACAGGCTGCCCATTTGTTTGTGAGGATTGCATCTGCATTTCTTGCGTCATCATCAGTCTGTGTTCATCAGGACTTTGACCGGGCTACACAAAAGAAAATTGTAATAATCAGGCTAATCACCAACAATCATAAATAAATGAATCTCTACAAAAAAAAAGAGGTTAATTATATTTCTGGAACATATTTTCTACATATATTGAGATGCCAAATTTGTTCATTATCTTGGTGGACTAGTTATTCACTGTTTTGCACATTTATAATCCTTATACAGTAAAGGAAATGGTTCAAATTAAAAAGTCGACTAGTTATTCACTGTTTTGCACATTTATAATCCTTATACAGTAAAGGAAATGGTTCAAATTAAAAAGTCTAAAGATGAATCTAAGTTGTGATGACAAGTATAACATTGCAACTCAGTCTTGAGCTAGCATAAAACCAAGTCATCCCTTAATTCACAAATTAATAGATAGTCCTCTGACGTGCATTCCTATGCAGTTTGTTTAACCAAATTCCTTTAACAGTTAAAGATAGTACAACAAATATGCTTCAAGTTGTATCTTCACATACACTGCTTTATAGCCTTGATCATTTTCTTAGCTTGTTGAAATAAAACAACAACAAAATCTGTATCAACCTTACACAATTATGCATCAATTTTATATAATCTCATTATTATTTTATATAATATTATTTCTTTTATTTCTTTTCCTTACTTTATATGCAGATCTAAACAAACACAGATTAGAAAAGGCTATTACAATTTACTGTTATGCACAATCCAACCGTGGCCAATTGAAATACTGCATCTTTTAGATTAATACTAGATGCCAAGAAATGAGAGAAAGAAAGGAAGAGGGAGAATAAGAAGAGGAAGGTTAGATAAACAAATATAAAGGCAGTGTAAGCAGTGCTCCACATGTCATCTTGCTCAACCATCCTTAGCAACAAAGGATACCCAAAAATTTAAAAGCGAAGGACATTGAGAGTTCCTTGTTTCAGTTTTACCTTATAATGATTCCTAAAGAATTATCTAATTTGCAAGTTAGAATATGAAGTACTGCAATTATATGGGATTAAGTGTAGCATTATCTTGAATGTATTTCAATGAAACACAGACCATGACAATCTGTATGGCAACCAGATGCAAAACTGTCTGAAATTTCCATTGATTTTTTAATAAAATGAAGATATGCATAAATAAACAAGTGATAATACGGTGGTGTTTAATAATCAGAATAATTGCAGCATAATTATAAACCTAAATTTGATGATGTTCAACAATCCACACGATTAAGCATAATTAGAAACCTAAATTTAATAACTCGGATCACTAATGGAAATAATAGATCAGATAATAACTTGTTGAATGTAGACACTCGAATCAAAATTTAAAATGAAAAATTGTGTTATGTCTACTAAAAGTGAAATCATAAAACCTGTTTGTCCTTTTTCTTATTTTTCTTTTTTGCTTTGTTTCCTGTGAGAAAACAGAAGTCTTTTCAGGATAATAAGTCATGTCCAATAGAAATATGAATTTTAAATGATGAACAGAATAACTATAAGGTCAACACAAAGAGAAGGCATTATATTTGTTTGGAGATTGCCATTCATATTGGAAAACAGTTATTTTTGTCAAATAAGTCTTTGAAAGGGTGTAAGCAACCGACAATGTAGAAATGCAAGTTATACTAAAACTCTATCTGAGATAATGGAGAAAACCATAATGGAAAATCTCACCCGTATCATTTGCAAGGGATCCCGTGGCCGCATCGTTGAGTTTCCTTGGCTAGATACAGCACTTGGATGAACATTGACTGAGTTTTGAATTCCATGTGAACCACTTGAAATCATGCTTCCACACGTGACCATGTTCAGCATGCCAGGGGAATTTATTCCTTGAAATGTGGGCCTTGGCATTGGAATTCCTCTCCCAGACATCAGCCCCATACCACAAGGAACAGGCAGCATTCGAACACCACGGTCAGCTCCCATTGGTAAGGTCCCAGGTAACACATTAGGTTGCTGATGATTTCTTCCTGGAATCATTTGGCTATACTGCTGCATTCTTTGTGGATCATCAACAGAAACTGTAGATGGTCTTGGCACACCAAACCTCTGGGGTTCCCTATGGCAACAAATATAATATGATAAGTACCAGCAGATGTATGCACATAAAACTCCAAAGAGTTCACCATAAACACGAAAACAATTCTAATTCTCATTACCTAGAAGAGGGATTTGACGGAGCAGATGCTAAAGGCAAGCTACTACTTGGGACAAGACCAGTAGACCCATGTAACATTGTAGCACTCGATGTGGCAAGGACAGAAGTAACAGGACCCTGATGGCTTGGGACCGTTAAGCTACCAGTGTGAGGCCCCTGATATGCAAGTGAAAAGACATCTGGGCTTGAAGACATTGATTCACAGAAATCAAGTGGCCTATACAAAAAAAACAAAATAAGAAAGAAAAGGAAAAAAGAGATCTAAGAAGTGATTAAGAAAACAAATATCCAGATAAAAAGAATGAATAACATCTAAGCAAAAAATGACAACCATAAAGGCAGATAAAGAAATTAGCTTACGTTAAGATCCCTCCATTCAAGTTGTTTGGGCATACTTGGGAAAGAGCGACTAGATGAGAACTATGAGCTGTAGTAATTTGTTTCGGTTCCTGATTACCAATTTTCAAACAAAAACATAATATTTAGATAGAATGCTTTTGCAAAGTAATACTTCTATTGAGAAGATAAACACAAAATTGGAGAGTTTGCTATCAGATTTTATAAATACAAAAACAAACAGAAAAAACACCTTAAACAGTAACTCATCACCACTTTTACAATCCAAGTTGCAATAACTTGGGAGAATACAAAGGAAATCTCAGAACATAACCAGTTAAAAAGGGAAACAAATATCAAAGTTATTGATACAAAAATTAAAATGTGATGAATCAATATAAAGACCTGGCGACTACAGGAAGAAAGCTTCTGCGTATGTGAAATAATCTTCTCAAAATGTGTCTTCAATATATCCTCTTCCATTGGTCCCTGAAGACGCTGAAACAACTGCCGCGCACTTCCCTGATACACATTGTAAAAATTAATAATGTACTATCTGGGGATAACAGAAACATATGAAAGGATAAGCAACCAAAAGCTTGCCTTTGGAATGCCTGGTAGAGTGGATGGATAAGGTTGTGATGAACCAGAATCTTCTGCGGAATCAGCTCCATCACCTGCACTTTTGTCCATCAAAAATTTGTGTCGTTCTTTGCATTCTTTGGGTTTCCGGAATATACACTGATACAAAAAAGCATGATTATCGTCAATACAGTGAATAAGGTGGGCGAATTAAATATTCCTAATGAAAAAAAAATCACCAAGTAAAATGACTTAACCAAACAAAGTACAAAAAGGTGTTCTTAAGAAATTGACCATACTGATTTACAAAAAGAGCAACATATGGCACGAGCTACCACAAAGTGGCAGATTGCGGAACTCATTGCAGTAAGAAAATATATGCATACACCATTAAAAGGTAAAAGGTAATCATGCAAGAAAGAAATAGAACAAATGGAAAGTTTCAAGGGGAATATATATATATATATAAGTCTGGTTCTTGGTTAGGAAGAACTTAAAGCAATACCAGCAATAAGCACAGAAGCACAGAAATAATAACTGTAATAGCAAGATTATAGGCCCATGAAAGTTATTCCAAGCAAGGGACATAATTAATGACTCCACCTTGAACTGGAGCGTGCTGTTCATTGCATCACTGACTAGGTCCCAATTTGGACCCAAATCATGGACAAGGACAACAAGTGCCTGTAATGGGCATGGCATTATGTAGTGTTCAAGAAAAAGGAAAAACTTTGTTACAAGTAGAAATGGCTACTCAAATAAACATATAGCAACCTGATCCTCAAAATTTGACCATGGGCTTCCAGGTCCAGATTGTCCAGCAGCCATCTGCCTCATTGATACAGTTAATTTTTTAGTAACAATCAAATGCTGATGTCAGAATAAATATGAATATACACATCGGACTAACAGACTTATAGATTTACTGTTCCACAAAGAACTCCAGATTAGAAAATTACATATCCAGGGAAACAATTTCACATTGATGAAACCAAAGATAGCTAACAAGCTTCCAAAAACCACTTATATATAATAAAAATACTCAGAGTTCCCTAATGATCTAGCTATACTATATTTCAAATAGAGCTTGCTAAAAATTCAAAAAAGAAACTAATGTACCTTTAATGTGGTACACTTTCTAGAACGATCCCGGCTAGCTATGATTTTGATAAGGTTATTTGAGTTGGACATATTACTCATCTGGGAAGCAACCGGTGAAGGCAATGACCCAGCAAAAGGGATAAGGCCATCAGGAGATCCCTCAATCATTTGCTTCAATATTTTAGGCTTCTTAGCGGCATGTTGCCCAAAAACTATTGTAATAATGAAATAGTAAATATCTTTTATGGAAATTTACATTCCAAAATTTTAAATATTCAGTTAAGGAAATAAAAACGAACTACCTGTGTTTACATTTGAATCAAAATTTTGAGGTTCCATTCTCCTTTTAGAATTCTGTAATAAACATGAAGCGTAGACAATTAGTGTAAAAATGCACTACAATCATGACTCGATGGAAAGCAAGAGGCTCAGTAACATTTTATGGATGCTAGGGAATAGGAATAATTTCAAGGCTCCTACTATACGCTACATATTTAGGCCAAAAAGAAAGAAAAAAAAGTGGGAAAAAACATGGGACTTCATAATGGAACATTCTTGGACAAGACAATATTCATATGGATCTCACGTAATGATCCTTCAATTTTCATTAGACAGCATCATGTAAAGCGTACTGCAAAACATATTCGCAACACACCTGTTCATGCTGAATTGTAGGGTCAGTTTGCAAGCTTTGCTCATATGATGACCGAATTGAACCCTGCTATAATACATATGAGTAAGAGCTGTTACAACCACAAATACATATAAAATGGTAAGGCACAAAAGATTTTACCTTTCCAGGAAGAAACAAAAGACCAGGTTCACACATATTTAGTGAATTCTTATATCCTAAATGCTTCGGTTTCTTCTTCTTTTTCTTAGATTTTGATGAAATTTCACCATCAAATGGCAACTGCCTGTCAAAGTCTGCAATAGTTTCAACTCCCATGTTTTTCCTGGCCATAGATCCACCATGTAATGAACTCTGATCATCTAGGAAAGAACTTGTGTCTTCACTTGATGCATCAGTTTTACTAGTCATTTGCAATGGCACAAGAGCTCCAGAAGGATAAGGACAGACAAATCGCTGCCTACTAGCTGTCCTCACACGTTTTGTTGGAAATGAAAACACATGAAAGGTACTTGAATTTCTTTTCCCAGTCGATATAAAAGGTTGATTTCCTGATTTGAGTTCTGAGCAAGGTTCATAAGAAAAATAAGTACCATCTCCATTGTGTCTTGTGGCACTGGATTTTTGCCTCATATGCTTTCTTTTCTTGTGAGCAAACCTTGATGACAGGCTATCTTCAAATTTTACAGGCAGAAGATAAGTGCCAGTTTCACCTTCCTCTTCTTCATATGCATCCTCTCCATGTTCACCTATATTGAAATAGGATGACAGTAAGGGTTTCTTCACCATAATATCAAAATTACAATGCTTGAATGTAATAATGGTCACCTGCAATTGAATTACAAAGAGATGTCTCACACTCTTCCTGATGCACAGAATTAGCAAGTTGCTAGGAAAGATCAAGTGAAATATTTGTATTAGTCAAATATTTCTGAAGTTAGATGACGGTGAGATAAAATAAACTGTTAGTGACCTTGTTAGCCAAACCACACAGCATACTTAAGTTAAAATTATGCAATTTATGAGCATTCACATAATAAACTGGTGAAAATGACTTTAACCAGCTATAGTTATCCATTTGAGAACTTAAACTTCAGAAACAAATATTTCTGAAAATGATTGTCAGGATACAAGCACTAAAGGATGTTTTTATTGCCAGTGCCAACAAGTATTAATCTCAAAGAAAATGAAATGGCTGCATACAGCTTGCTTCGTTTTATAAGTTTCAGTAACAAACTAACATAAAGCAACAAGGATTTACTTTGTAATGCATCCATTGGGTTTCCACAGCTTCTCTGTATGCTTGCATCACACCATGAGGAACTTCATAGAAAAAAATTTCCTACAAAAGCAAACCAGTGGCAGTATGAGATGAAATCAAATGCAAGGTTCCCGAGTTGAATTGCGAATCCATGAATTTTGGAATAGTTAATCACAAATACTGTTAAAATTTTGTAAAATAGGTTTCAAAGTTTCTACATAATACTTTATACATCCTACAATATATATACATTTTAATAAGCATGATATAAGTAATGTAGCATGCAGATCATCACAAACAAAACAATAGAGTTTCAAATCTCACCCTGATCAAAAAATTAGAAATTAGTTTCTATTACACTTTATCTAAATTTGAAATCAAATGGACAATGGGGCATTTGATCCTTAATTGCTTCCAACAATAGTATACTCATAGTACCCCTTCACCTTCATCATCAATTCCAGAGTCGACAGGATTAATGCAACTTAAGAGATGAACAGGAAAAGAAAATAGCACAACATGAAGAGAGGAAGGGGAAGAGGAAGGAGGCTTCAACCTGCAATACGTCTTCTAAGCCACTGTCAACTACATTCTCACTCAAGTATAAGTCTTGATGTGGCAAGACTTATGTTTCTTTTCAGACAGTGTCAAGTGTTCAATTTTTCCTCAAATCATCTTTGAGTCTCCATACTAAAAGGTTTCTCCTACATAAGACTTCTAAAAATTTGACTCTCAACTCTCCATTTTTATTGGTGTACCATGTAATAGAAAATTCATCTTTCCATTTTTATATATATGGTTTTAAGATGGAATGGATTTATTATGATGGGTTGAACTTAATTCTGATTGAGTTTTCTTTCTTGTCTAGAATCATAATGGATTCATGAGACATTTTCCAATTCACATATGATATGTATTGTTACATGTATAAATGATATCTTGCGATAAGAGTTATACATTATATGATTCTTACAACTATGACGATATGTGATAAAACATGAGGCAGAATGTCTGCAAGAATACTACCACTCAACAAAGTACCACGGATATGAAGCAGTTTATAAGATCAAACTGCAAAATGCCATAAGAAATAATGATATGTATGATAGGAAGGAATTTAATCCATACTTCAGAAAGTTTGTCTTCTGAAGGTATTACCAAAATGCCTGGACCATTTTGGCAGTCAGGAGTTGTAGGTGCTTCTACCAAGGTAGAGTGACATGATGTGTCGCCATTATGTTTCAGGAACCTAACTGCATAATCCATGACAGAATCTTGAACCTACTCAAAAAAAACAAACAAAAAGAAAACACATCATACATCTATACGAGTAATACCACAATGCTTTACAAGTCTACAAGAATGAAACAGAATGATACATAACAGAGGATAGATAGTATCATACAGCTAATGATGTTACTTAAGCTAGACAAAAGCAGCATGCTTAACAAGATGGCATTTTATTTCTACCAACTTGTCATGGTATTTTGATAGTTAATTGGAGAACAATACAAGTTCGTTAATGAGATCTGTAGTGCATGTAAAGGAACACTGGTTAGAGCACCTAGGAATTCATCTAAGCATTCTTTTAAGATGGATTGAAATCTTAAGCTGTGCTGGATATTTATCATTCCACTGTGAAATTGTGATGCAGAACAGCTCTGGAATATCAAAGATTCAACAACAACAGAAAGCCTTCTTCCTCGTGATTCTTCATGTTGATTCGATGGCGGTGACCAAATCAACTATAGCGAGTGAGGTTGCGAGCAATCCTCCTTGCGATCTGCCAAAAGTGAGCAAGAATGTTGAGTGATTCCTCCCTTTGGCAACAATGAGTGATTCTCTCATGATTCTACAGCATTGGTGATGCGAGTGATTCCTCCTTCTAGTGATTCACGATCCTTCCTCCTTGAAGGTTCTCCAATGCAGTGACATAGAGACTAGGTAAGCTTCTTCGTTATTTTTCACCTCAGTATACGTCTGCACTGGTAAAACAGACCTGCACTATTTCTTTCCAACCAAGGACTAAAAGCTGGGTAGGAATAAAATTTAAACCTTATTCATTCAATAGCAATAAACAACAGAGAGATTACTCCACGGTGACCTGGAAGACCAAGATTCAAGTTATGAAAAAACTCCTACGAAATTGCTGTTAATCCTCTAGATCCCACGTTGGTGGCTTGAACCCTCCAAGATTCAAGCCATCAACAGACCGACGAATTCATCAAAAATAAAATAAAATTAATTTTTTAAATTTATATCACGTTAAAGAATTCCTTTTATCAAATATTATAAGATATAAGCCCTATTTATATACAAAGTTAGGACCTATTTAAGAAATAATTAGAACTCTATTCTAGAAAATAAATCAGGATTATATTCTAAAGACTAATTTGTATTTTAGGTAAAATATAAATTAGAAAGCATCAAATTATCCCTAGTTATATTTACAATATTCTAACACTCCCCTCAAGCTGGAGAATATAAATCATATGCACTCAGCTTGTTACATATGTAGTCAATTTGGGACCTTCAAAGTGACAGTGAATATGTCTGCTAGTTGATCATGTGAGTTAACATAACTAGTAGATATTTCTCCAGATACAACTTTCTTTCTGACAAAGTGATAGTCAACTTCAATATGCTTTGTCCTCTCATGAAAAACTAGATTTGAGGCAATATGCATAGCGGCCAGGTTGTCACATATAAGTGACATTTATGTAATCTCTCCAAATCTTAGTTCCTGAAGCAACTGTTTGAACCATATAAGCTCTTGACTGGCTATGGTCATTGCTTGATGCTCTGCCTCTGTACTGGATCTTGCTACAACATTCTGCTTTTTGCTTTTCCAAGAAACAAGATTATCTCCGACAAATATACAAAAATCCAGAAATAGATCTCCTATCAGTGGGAGAATCTGCCCAATCCGCATCAGAATGCCCTACGACTCAAGTATATCCTTTATCTCCGTATAAAAGACTCTTTCCTGGAGCGCCTCTGATATATCGAACAATGCGGATCACAGCATCCCAATGTTCCTTGCATGAAGAGTTGATATACTAACTTATTACACTTACTACAAATGAGATATCTAGACGAGTAACAGTAATATATCTTAGTTTCCCTACTAATCGCCTGTATCGTTTAGAATTTGGAAGAGACTCCCCCTGATTTTGGCAGAAGCTTGACATTAGGATCCATGGGATTGTTAACTGTCTTTGAGTTTAACATTGTTGGTTATTCCAAAATATCGATTGCATATTTCCTTTGAGATATAATGATCCCATCTTTAGACTGTGCTACTTCTATCCCTAAAAAATATAAGTTTACCGAGATTCTTTTTCTGAAAATGTTTGAAAAGATGTTATTTCACCTATGAAATCCCAAGATGATTACTACCTATGATGATAATATCATCAACATAAACCACTAAGTAGATGCAACCAGCAAATGAGGCGATAAAAGACAGAATGGTCGGTCTTCCTCCGAGTCATACCAAACTATTGAATTACAGTACTAAATCTATCGAACCATGCTCTGGATGATTGCTTGAGGCCATATAAAGATTTCCGCAGGCGACATACAAGACCAGAAGACTCCCCCTGAGCAACAAAGCACAGAGGTTGCTCCATATAGCCATTGACAACCAACAACTGATTTTCCTAGTGGTAGAGGAACGAGGTTCCAAGTCTCACTGCTTTGTAAGGCACACATTTCGTCGAGCATAGCCTGTTTCCATTCTAGATGGGCAAAGGCATCACCTACAGTCTTTGGAAGAGAAACAGACGACAAAGAGGAAAGACAAGAATAATAAGAAGGAGAAAAACGATGACAACTCAAAGAAACATAATGAGGAGAAGGATTACGAGTGGAACGCATACCTATTCAAAGTGCAATAGGAATATCAGACTCAGGAGATGGGACCGGAGGAAGAGGTGAATGACTTGGCTCCAAAGATGTGTCCACGGCAATGTCAACGTTGGGTGGCGGCAAAGCAAGACAAGAATAACACTGATAAACCCGCAATGGAGGGGGAGATGGGGCAGGAGGTGATAGAGAGTCCTCCGGAGGGTAAAAGATAGTCACTATCGTAGGCGTAGAAGGAGAAAACTCGAATGGAGATGCATTAGGCCCAAAAAAATGGAACCAAATCAAATAATGTATTGTTGTGAAGGTCGGCCTAGGCAGCCGCCTAGGCGCTAGGCGGCACCCCACCATGGTGCCGCCTAATGCCGCCTAGCGCCGACTAGGCGCCGACTAAGCGCTAGGCGGTAGTTCTCCGCCCGACTACCGCCTAGTGATTTTTACAACCTTGAAAGAATGTGACATCAACAGATATGAAGTACCGACGGAGAGTAGGGGAATAACACTTGTACCCTTTCTGAGACCGTAGGTACCCAAGGAGGACACATTTATGAGACTGGGGAGAGAGTTTGTCAATGTCATGATCAAGAGCATGAGCAAAACATATAGAACTAAAGACCTTAGGTGGTAAAGGATAAAGAGACTAATGAGGATAAAGTACATGATGAGGTATTTTACTTTGTAGAGTGGAGGAAAACATACGATTAATGAGATAACACACAGTAAGTACAGCGTCGCCCCAAAACCAATGAGGAACATGAGAGTGGAAAAGAAGAGTCCGGGTGGTCTCGAGAAGATTATGATTCTTGCATTCTGCAACTCCATTCTGTTTGGGGGTACGAGGACAAGACGTCCAATGCAACACACCATGAGACGCCAAGAAGGCCAGAAACAGAGTAGATAGATACCCACGCGCATTATCACTTTGCAAGGTTCGAAGAGAAATACCAAATTGAGTTTTGATTTCACGGAAAAAAGATTGAAAAATAAAAAACAATTCTGAACAATCCTTCATCAGATATAACCAAGTACAACGGGAAAAATCGTCTATAAAAGTAACAAAATATCGAGACCCCAATGTAGAAGAAATACGACTCGAACCCTAGACATCAGAATGAACCAAAGCGAAAGGGGGCATAGCCCAACTCACAATGTGAGGAGAAAAAGAACTACGAACATACTTTCCTAATTGACATTACTCACAAGTCAAAGACTCTAAGTGAGAAATGTTAGGATGTAATTGTTTCAACTTATCAAGACCTAGATGTTCTAACTGAGCATGAATAAGAAGTAGAGTTGTCACCGCCGAACCAACAAGAGAGGACCGGTGAAGTCAATATAAGCCATGAGACTCACATCCGAAGTCATTCATCCTCCCCATACTCCGGTCCTGTAAGAAAACATAAATTTTAGTAAAAAAGATAAGGCAATCAAGAGACTGAGTAAGTTGACTTATTGATAAAGGGAGCTTCGGGAACATAAAGAACATTATGAATAGGAGAGACGAAGAAGGATGAACAATACCAACACCCTGGGACTGAGTTTGAGAACCATTTGTCATAGTGACAAAGGGTAAATAACCGGAAGTAGTGCGAGAAGAAAAAAGAGATATATTACAAGTGATATGGTCGGTGACCCCAAAACCAAGAACCCAGAGATCAGAAGATCGAGATATGTCAGCAAAGGAATTACCAGCATGTGCAACGGCAACAGTGGAATCAGAAGTCTATCAATCCTCATACCATTTCAGAAAGTCATCGTAGGAAGGCGGTGGGATCGGATCCGGTGGCAACTGTGAAATGGAAGGTGAAGAAGCGACAGAACTCTAGACGATCTGAGCAGCACAAGGGGGTCAACCATGTAGACTCCAACATTTATCAATCATGTGTCCTAGTCAGTGGCAGTGATCACACTAAGGACGTCCTTTACCACCCTTACGGGATGGAGGTCTGGTGTTGCTTCGAGAGACCAAAGTTGATGAGTCAATAGGAACGGAAGGAGGTAACATCAAGACTTGGGCAAGGACACGAAGGAGAGTCGCTCAGGTACTGTCCATGGTAGCTTCTGTGGGGTTACCTAGAATCTAATTACGAATATGAGAATAATCTGTGGGCAGACCATATAAAGCCAGAGACATAAAAAATTTCTTCTGATTTTCAAGCTCTGCAACAGGAGTGGCCGCAAGTGGAAGCAGTGCATTGAAGTCACAAAGAAGGCTAGAGACCGAACCCAGATAAGTTGACATAGAATCCTTAATCTGATGGGCACTGAAGATGTTCATGAGATCTTCACAAACTTGATAGAGTCGCCAAGAAGTGTTTGTAAAGAGTTGTTAAGCCAGGGTCCAAACAGCTTTGCAGGTTTTGTGAGTGCGGAAGACATCCCTAAGAGATGGATGGGTTGTGGCTCGAATAATACAACACAACTGAGTGTCAACCTTTTTTCACAAAGGTTGATCGGCGACTTGAGCATCCTCTTCGGTTTGGGTGAGATGTGTCTCATAACCTTGTCCAACAAGCCAAAGCTCAATGTGAGAGGCCCAAGAGGAGTAGTTCTTACCATCCAACTGCTCAGAAGAGAGCAGTGCAGTGATGTGGTTGGTAAAGATTAAGATATCCAGCTTTGGAGTGTCAAAAGTAGCCATTGATCAGTTTGGGTTGTTGAAAAGTTGTCAACATCAGGAATAGGCGCCAGAATACGCACGTGACGAAGGAGCCTTCAGCATTCGATGGAGGAAAGCACACTGCGGAGAACGGCACACGGCGTTCGACGACGTGCAAGAAGAAGCCTTCTGCGCACCTGAAGATGGAGGTCACGAGCCGAGGAAGAAAAAGAAGAGTTGCCTTGTGCAAGCAGGTCGTGTGGAGCGACGCGATCGGGTGCGGAGAGAACACGATCACGTGTGGAGAGTGACGTGTTGCCGGAGCTCACGACGCGTGCAGGAGAAGAACAGCAGCTTCGACTTCTCTAGAGAACGGCATCTTTGGCTTCTCTGGAGAACAATAGCATCGCATGCAGGAGAAGAACAGCAACGTCGCGAGGATGAACAGCAGCGTCGCGTAGAGAAAGGGGAAAAGAGAAGTCGTAAGCAAGACAAGTCGCAAGAGTGGAAAAAAATGGATCGGCCAAGATTTAGGGCAAAAGAGAATTTTAGGATAAAAGAAAAACTTAAACCTTGCGCTCTGATACCATGTTAAAAGAATTTCTTTCATCAAATATTACAAGATATAAACACTATTTATATACAAAGTTAGGACCTATTCTAAGAAATAATTAAAACTCTATTCTAGGAAATAAATCAGGATTCTATTCTAAAGACTAATTTATATTTTAAGTAAAATACAAATTAGAATGCATCAAATTATCCCTAACTATATTTATAATATTCTAACATATCCTATTATCTTAAATGATTGAAAAATCTATATAACAAAATAATAAGTGTTCCCTTATTCTTTCCTTCCACGGAAAGAGTGGAACAAAAGAAATAAAGAGTATTCCCCTTTCCTTCCAAGGAAAGGGTGGAAAGATTCCATCCTTGTTGCAATCCTCCCAGGAAGCACAAATGAGAACAATTTCTTCCACCTCTCCCTTGATACTTCTTTCCATTCACTCATTTCTTTTCCCTTGTACTCTCTCTCCTTTATAAGGAAACACATCAATGAAGATATGAATTATTATTAATCTGTAGAAAGTATCACAGAATAACCATCGAAATGTTATTATTCTGAAATTTGATTGTGGCAATTCAATTTTTAGCACTAGAAAAATTCCAGCATAGAACTATTCATTTTACTATGAAAATGTTGAATTTAATCAGGTTGAGAAGCCTGATTCTATAATTTTAGGTCTCAACAACAATAGCAATTTGAACTTACAGAAATGGTCCAAAATAAATCTCTAGATATGAAAGAATGCAGAATTCGATGAAAAGCAATGGTAAATCATATTAACATTGAGTGTTTTACCCAGCCCCACTATTGTAGAGACATAAACATGAACTATATAATAATACATTGTACTAAAAGTCAAACCTGCTCTCTCTTCACTTTGGCATCGTTAGCATCTGATGCCCTAATACTATCTGATTTGAACTCTTTTCCGTTAGTTGTCTTGTCATTACAAATAAGCTCAGCTGTATGCCAGAAATTGATAACAGACTTAGCCAAACATCTAGCAGTACTTTTTTGCTTGCACAATAAGTTTTCCTGTCTGAACTTCACTCGACCACAAGAAGCAATTAATCTAGAAATTCGAGAAGCAACTGTAGTCTTCCATAATCGCTCCTGTTTAAAATTAGTTTAGGTAATGTTGAACAAACCATTAAGACACTACAACAAATTGATGGCAAAGAATAACACTCTAGACGTACCTGCATGAAATCATTTGCCATCCATGCCATTTCTTCAAGCACAAAATCCCAGTGACATTTATGATGCTTCTCAAGATACATACTACTAACGGATACTTCTCCAGCCTTTTTAAACTTTGCCTGTAGAACAAAATTTATTGGACCTTTCTAGTTGAATAATCACATGAATTTGGCAGGCATGCACCATAACAACATATACATTATACCTCTATTAATTGTGCTTCTTTTAGTATAGCATCTTCACGTGCCTTCTTTTGATCTGCAGTTGAAGTTTGAAGGAAAGTGGTCAACAAGGAGCCTTTGTTGTTGAGGATGACCTCTGGATATTCAGAAGCAGAGGAAAGTAACAAGCATGTACCTGATTTTTGTATAGAACTTGGTTGACTTAAGGAATTATCCACTTTTATTTCTGACTCACATATGATTTCATCATTCAGTTTCTCAGGTTCTGAGTTGGTAGCAGGCGTGACTTCACTTACAATCACCGTTTTACTATCAGAAACATTATCTTTCATCCAGACAACTAAGTCACTGAGGTCTTGATGAAGTGGCCTAGATGTGTTATTAGCATTAATGGAGGCATCAGAATTGAATGCCTTGTTGTTTTCTTTCAAAGAGCTGGTATCTAGCAGAGACTGTTCAGAGGTTATCTGGTCTCTATCATCTCCACCTGATCTACCATTTGTGGACCTTAGCATCAAGGACTGATCATCATTAGGATGTTCACTGTAAGCAGCACCATTTGCAATAGTATTTTTGTCCATAGTATCTGAATGTAAATTTTTGCTAGTTGGGTCTTCAGCAAAATTCTTACTTTTCATATCATCCTCATTGAAATTGGGCTTAGTTTCATCATGTCCATTGAGTTTTCCAACATCACATGAGTCCTTAGAGTTCAATGGGGTAGAAAGCAAACCAACTGGAAGAAGACCATCCTTTCCTATAATAGCACAAGACTGAGAGGAGGTTTTGTTAAAAGCTTTTTCAGGAAGAGATGAACGTTTAATACAGGAGTCATCTAACTGCCTAATTTCAGTAATCTTGATTTCTTTCACTTCCTCAGGCATTTCGTCTACAATCATGTTAGTGCTTGTGTTATTATTCTGCTCCATATTTAAAGGGATATCCACTTGATCATCTGACACTAAAACCTTTATAATGCAATTTTGATTTTCTTCCTTTGCACTTGAAATGGATGAGAAAGAACTATCTTGAGCTTTTATATCCTTAGGAGCAAGCGCATTTGATGATGGAACAGAAGCTTTGTTGCCATGACGGGAAGCAGAATCAGTTAAACTTAAATTAGCAGAATCACGAGTTGTTCTCGATCTATTACGCCGCGCATATGCTTGTCCATTAGCCCCAGGGCGAAAGATAACAGAGTCATCTGTTTCTTTCATATTGTGATTTACACCAACTTGAGATGATTGTTCCAACAGAGCAACAGTACCTCTTTTACCTCTATGTTTGGCATATCTCTCTCCATGAACTTTGATGTTTTCCCATTTAAAAAGCAACAAATTATCACCAATATTAGTTTCACGACTCAAGGAACCACTAGGTTTCCCACTGCTTTCAACTGAATCTCCATGCAGTGAAGCATCCAATGTGAAGCTACCTTTAGCTTCACTGTCGAGTAAAACCAGAGGGGAAAAGAAGGAAGATAGCTCAATAATAGAACTGTAAGTGATTATTACTATAAAACCATCTTATGTACAATGGCCGAGGAAAAAAAACCTGGTTGCATATGGCTCAGCATGTTGATCTGTAAAAGAAGTAGATTGTACACTGGCAGAAGTTCCACGACCAAATTTAAAATCCAAGGGATTTCCACCCTACAACAACCAAAAGTAGACAACCAAATAAGGAAAATGCTGAAAAGATCAGCATGACAGTTCAATAAGAATTAAGGCATTAATCTGCAAATACTTTCTCAAGAAATTCCAGCTCCCTTCTTCGCGCTTCCTGAATCTCAAACTCGTGCCTGTAGTTAGGATATGAATAAATTTAATTCAAAGTAATTACAAACTCTATAAGACAAAACAATTTTATCAGTGAACCTACTGTAGCTCAGCCTGAGCCCTCTCAATTTCTGCACGACCTGGTGAGAGTTTGGTGTCTACACCAAATGCACACTCTACAACTCCCATGGGCTGTTCTTTAATCTACTGGAAGAGAAAACACTGGGCTATGCCCATACTTGTATTTGATGCTAAATCATCACTAAACCAATTGTTCAATCTCTGGTCTACACATTTCTACTCCTGCAAACTAAAAGAATCTTACAGTCAGCAACTATCATAAATATAAAGGGAAAATAAAGAAAGTGTAAGCCCATTTCCACATCCAAGAGGTAAAAATAAAAAATATAGTTGAGGATCAATGAAGATATTTTAGTTGCTTAGATGATTAACGTATACTTGTAGCCTTCTGTATGGGTAGAGTGAGGTTAAACATGCATCTATACTACTTCTATCTGGAATTGTTTATGAAAAAGCTAGCCAAAAGTTAAAGATATAAGGTGCATCCCTAAAGATAAAATATAGCATTAGACAAGGCATGGTAAATGGAAAAAATGGATTCCTTAACCCCAAATCCCTTTTCTGGAGACCCTGCAATACATTTATCTAATTAATTTACAGCATTTTGATACACAAAGAAGTAGCTCCAATATGCTAGTTGGCGCAATTATGATTTTTGTACCTTTTATTCCTCAATACAAACCCATGGGTTTCCAACATAAGCACTAACCCAATACAAGAGCAATGAAGCTGCTTCACAAAATAGTATTTTAGCCAACCTCCAACAGCAATTTCAAAGAAGCAAACAAAATGATAAATTAAAATTTAAGGTGTGTAATGAAATACTTTGACACATGATGAAACTTTGTTTCAGATTTCATGTGAATATTAAACAACTATATGATTATTGAGTATAGAACAAAAAATTGTCTCGTTATGAAGATGATAAAATATTAAAATTTAAGATCCATATACTCTTCTACTAATCATAATTTTTAATTTCCGTTTGTTTGTTCGAGTGCCTTTTTTTTCTTTTACAAATTTACAATGCTATGGAAACCCAAATGGTCAAAATAGAAGGCAGTAATCAGCCAAAAAGAAGAGAGAGAGATGCATTTGAATAAAACAGTTCTTGACAAGAAATGAAGCTGAAACAAATTAGGAGAGGAAGCGTTCCAGGATGAGCTTTAGCACAAGATAAGCATTGAAAATAAAATTCACAGAAACTTCTGACAAGGTCAACTGCTAAAACAAGCAAAAAAAAAAACATTAGCATCTTATCCAGAAAAAAGAAAACAATAGGATAGTGATCCTGTATTGAGTCTTCTTCAGACATGTAAAAAAAGGCTTTGGTGAATGAGGCAACTGAGGAACAAAACCAATATATTCCCTAGCCTTTAGGAATATTTTGGTTACATTTACACATTACAAAACTAAGACACATTGGCCCAAACTGGTATTGAAAACTCACCAAGACGTTAGCTGATGATGGAAGCGGAGAATGAAAATGTTTAGTAAATTTAGAAGTACAATAAGTGTACTTGTTCTTGACTATTCATTCTTCTCATATGTGGCTAATGGATGGTCATGTTCGATACTTGATTATCAATATGGTACTGTGTGAGTTAATTCAATTACATTAACTAGAACTCATAAACGAAGTCACATCTGCATCTGGAGGATATTTCTAAACGGGGATATCAGAATCCAACCTCAAGCACATCTTGGTTAGCCGAGGTCTAACCCAGGAACAGTAATTACACCAGCTAATTTATCCGTGCAGTTCTCAGTTACAACTTCTGGGGACAAGATGGACAACAAGTAGCCACCAGGTAGTCTGGACTCCCATTTCCTACGCAATCCCTTAGGATTAGAATTTTGTCAGTCAGATGTGACAAACCACCCAAATCAACAATGGAGATCCATCTAATTCAACTCCATGACAGATAATTATATGGTTGGTCATCAGCATCTGTGTTGTCACCTTTATTTTGTTTGTAAATGAATTAAAGAGGTCTCTTACATGAATTAGGTGTGTATGGCCCACTTCACATCATGCCCATGCCAAACTAATCTATATATGCTCCATCAGAAGTCCTTAGAAATGCAAATTTCTATTTTCATCCCCAGCCTTCTATAAATTAGACAATGGACAAGATACCAACAGAACCCACTCTCTATGGACACTCTCGATTGACAGGTTCACCCTCCCTAGTCTTAACACGCTATCAATTCCACTTACAAGATTCAGAGCGTTCTCCTATAGAAAATTGACTCCAAGCACCATTATAAAGAGAGCCTTCACCACTCAATTTCCTAGCTTGTTCCTTGTTTCATCAACACCGTGTTTAGTTGTTTTTATATTCTTCAAAACTTTAATCTTTGTACAATTCCATTTTAGTGGACAAACCATGTCAAGTCTAACTAAGACGAATTTCACAAGTATTCTGTAGCAAACTTCACAATGACACGTATCAAGAGAAACTATCATCTTGATCTTAAGGATTTAAGTAGTTACTTTGGGAAAAATGAGAAAAAAATTAAGGTAGTAGAAAATAGCAGAAAATAAATAGAACGATGGAGAAAGACCACACGGAACAATTTCTGGAAGCGACAAGAAAATTAACATCAATGAACTTATTCCTACCCTACGCATGTCTCATGAAGCAAAATAAAATCAATGGAATGCATAGATACACCTTTATGATTAAAGACATGTAAGCAACAATTGGTATTCCTGAAGCAATTTGCTCAAGACGGGTAGTAGACCACATTGAGATCTCATTCTAACAAGTGACTACACACGTGCAATGACTAGTAGCAGCATTAAATACACGAGAAATAATTGACAATATACTAAACCAATGCTAAAGAGAACAATTCAGAGCTTACAACTGCAAGACCATATCATTTGCATTCAGAAAAACGTAGCAGGACTGAGAAGTAGGACCTTTGCAGGAAAACTTAAGAGCTAGAAGTCGTTTCCCGCGCCAGGATCACTTTAATTCAATCGAAAGGAAGGGCCCAAACCAGCGTAGCAGGCAAAGGCCGTGCTCCCTTGCTGAAGGGAGGGAGCAAAACAGAGTTCTCTGACGTCGGCCGGAGCACAGAACTTAAATAGTAAAATGAAGAAGAATCAGAAAGAGATAATTGGGGAAGAATGACCTCGCCTGAGGACCAAGAAGGCGGATGGTGGGCTAGGCTAGGGTTAGGGCTCGACGTGCGAATGAATGGAAGAAGGCGCCAACAGGGATCGAGTTGAATGCCAAGATTTTGCACAGACGGAGGCAGAATCCGAGGAGATCGCGGGAGGGAATAACAGTTAGGGTCCTCGGAATCGAGGCTTACTAGGGTTCGTGATCGAAGACGAGAGCGGAGGAGGGAGGGGAAGGTCGCGAAGGGGAAGATCGGACAAGGAGATGTAAGAGCCTCAGAGGTGGTCTGGTCGAATCCAACCTGCTTGGCGCCATGGACAGAACCCGCCGCAGCACTCGAACTGAACGCAAACTAACGGATCCGGATTTGGAGGATCCAATTACTCGATCCGGAGGCTGGAATCTGGAATCTGCGTGAGCCTGGAAGATCCAATTAGACGTCTGACGCAGAATAATAATGCGTACTCGTAGATGCAGTATAATCTAACCGTGCTAATCCCCTCGAATACTGTAAGGCTGCTTTTTGATAAGAGATAATTTATCATGTAATATAATTAAAATTATATTATAAGTTAGATTTTTTTATTTAGAATAATTTTAAAATTATAATGTAATAAAATTTTAATTATAAAAATGATTCAAGATTTATAATTTTAATTACAAAATTAAAACCCTATAATCTAATTTCATTCCCTATTCAAAATCTAATTTTTAACTTATTTCTAATATACAAACCTGGCGGCAGAACGCGAAACGCAGCCTTAGTCGAGAAACCCCGTCAGATCTGCGAGCGAAAGAAGGCGGACATCTCTATGTTCGTCTAACACTCCGCCATCGCTCGATTTCAGCAGCAAAGCATCAAATGAGAAGGGGCTCTCTTTATCCTTCGCCGCTAGCAGCTTCTTCTGCCTCCATTTGTCGCCGCCCATGGAAATTAACCTCTTGGCATCTGCAACCTGACCTCGGACCACCCCAGAATCCAAAACCACGTCACGTCGAGGTTATCCTGCTCGTCGATCGACGCCAAGACCGCCAAACGTGCAAAGCTCGAGCCTTTTGGCGGTCTGGGTCTTTGTTCCGCAGGGAAGATCCGATCTTGTGTCATCGTCAAGTGTTCGACCTCTCAGGAGAATTGCCTAAGGTCGAAACCACGACCGAGGGCGAAGAAGCCACTTGTTGAGGATGTAACCCCGGGATTGTAGGCGTTCTCAAATCTATTTAATTGAAAAATCTATTTAATTGGAAGGGAGAATAAAATTATGTAAATTTAATTATAAGGATATTTTTATCATTTTAAAATAATATGAATTACATTCCTTATAAAATAAATTGATATCAAACAAAAGAATGTAATCACCCTTTAATCAAAATTACATACAACTCGTTACCAAACATAGTAATATAATGTTAATTATATTATATTATATTATAGACTCGATTACATTATAGACTCGATTATATTATAGACTCGATTATATTATCCCTTATTAAACATAGTCTACGTCAAGGATTAATAAAATATTTAATATTTGAATTTTAACTTATGATATATTATGGAAAATTTACTAAAAAGCACAAGTAAATTATAAATTAATTAAAAGTATAGTCGATTACGCATTACTTCCAAATTCACTTTTTTTTAATTTTTTTTCTTTTCTCTTACTTCTCATTTCTCTCTCTTTTTTATACATGCAAAAATATTAAAAACTTATATGAACATGATATGACTCAAGATTTAAATATGATTCTTCTTATTATATTTTAATAGCCCAGAGGAATTGAAATACATGGAGGTCACCATTTCTTCTTTATTATATTTTAATACTTTCAGAAAATCTGAAATATATAATGGAATATACCATTAGACTCGTTATAGCCTCATAAATCTATATGCCTTGAAATATATCTAATCGGACCTGTCTGTTGGTGCAGTGTATGCTAATGATCAAAATAAGATTTTGATAAATGACAAATGGTTAAAGTTAAATGTTATGTGTTTCTAATCTTTCTACTAAGTGTGCAAAATTGAAAGGCTTAGGACCTAAGACCAAGCTGAAACTCAAGTTGGTTGAGACTTGGCAAGAAGTCCAGTTGGGTTTGCGAGACCTAACAACTAGCTAAAGCTTAGGTTGGTGGAGATCTGGCATAAAGTTCAGTTGAGTCCGCGAGACCTGCCAGCTAGCCGAAATCCAAATGGGACATCTGACAAGAAGATCTGGTGGGTCAAGAGGATGAGCAAGTCTACAAAAGATAATTAAGATAAGTTACTGGAGGAACGAAATCTAGTAAGGATGAGTCCCTGGTAGGACCATAGGTATCGTCCAGCTTAGAGCCACTTAGAAATCTAGGCTAACTAGATCCTAGTCTTGGAAAGATAGGATCTGACTAATAAACATATAAAAACTATTCATGCATATATTTTTCTAACTCTGTATTGTAGAAACATATGTAGATCTTTGAATTTTGAACACATAGCCACTGATAGAGTTGAATTCTAAGTCCGAAATCAAAAGTTATGTCATCCGAAAGATTACTACGTCAAATAGTGGAACTGAGGCACCTCAGATTTGAATGGAAGTGCCTCAAATCGACTTGAGGCACCTCAGATGGGTTTGTGTTAGATCTTGGATGGCTAGAGAGGGGGGTGTGAATAGCCAGCCACAAAAACCTTTGGCTTCTTTTGATTCTTTCTGCACTTAGGTTAGCAGTGGAAGAAAAACGAAACAGAAAGAACACAAGCAGAAAACAAATCAGACGCTAACAGAAGGATTTGTTAGTAGGAGCCCTAGAGTCAATTATGTGATGATTGACTAGGGACTTTTTGTATCATATTCTATCATTAATAAAGGCATGTTTAGTTATTATACTTACTTTATTATTTGTGCCAAATAACTGAGTATAATAATGTCCTTGTGTAGTAGATTCTTATCAACATTATATCGATTGGTTGAATCGATAGTGAGATAATGTAGAGAACACTACACTAAATTATTCCTAGTCAAACATTAATATTCAGGGACAATATTAATGCATGGAGACTAGCACGTAGGTCAATTGATGACTTGAGCTCAGAAGTCATGGATATGTGATATCAAGTTGACACATGGGTATACATTAAAGAATATGTACTGAATTGACCCGTCATGAGAAAGTTTCATAGATTGTCATATGAGTGTCATAAACTTTCTCATGTGACTATTAGTATGAATAGTTCTTAGACCTGAAGTCACTACGGTTCCCTACACAAGGAGTTATGTACTTTGGTATCGTCAAACGTCACCCGTAACAGGGTGAACTATAAATGCGATCACTGGGTATGTAATAAATTATGCGGAGGGATGTGAGTGATGTAGATGGGATCTATCCCTCCCATATGACGGGAGTGATATCTGTGGGCCCCTTGATCGAGCAGGACTACTAAAATGCATGGTCATACTCAAATGAGTCAATATGAGTTATTGAGCTCATTTGTTTGAGTGAGTCTACTCGGGGATTAAGAAACACAAAGATTGATTGAGGATGACACGGTCTATGCCTCATTGGTCAATCTAGATATCAAGGATAGAAGGACAAGGTCATACATTATCATAGTCACAGAGGTTTAGTCGGATCTCGACTTTTCTTGTTACTTGGGTAGCAATGATGCATTGCTAGATGTCGCTCATTGCTTATGTGTCTAAAGTGTTTAGGCGCATTGCCAACGTTGCGAGAACCTATTGGGTCACACACTAAGGACATGATGCTTCGGGAAATCTGATCGGGAGCTCGGGTCTGACCGGGAGCTCGAGTTGGGAACTCGGGAGCTCGGGTTAGGAGCTCGGAAGATCTGATCGGGAGCTCGAGTTGAGAACTCGAGAGACCCAGTCGGGAGCTCGAGTTGAGAACTCGGGAGGCCTAGTCGGGAACTCGAGTTGGGAACTCGGGAGACCCGTTGGGAGCTCGAGTCAGGAGCTCGGGAGACTTGGTTGGCAGGCTTAGTCGGGAGCTCGAGAGACTAGCTCGGCAGACTTGGTCGGGAGCTCGGGGACTTACTCGGGAGACTTGGTCAGGAGACCTGGTCAGGAGCCCGAGAGGCCCGGGTCGGAGTTATGGGAGAAATTCATTAAAGTGTTTAATGAAGGAAAGAGAAAAATCTCTCTTCATTGAATGAAGAGAATATGAAGAGTCACATGGAATGATGTGCTCTTTATTGGCTTTAATGAAGGGAAGCCAAAGAGACAAAAGTCTCTTCATATTCATGAGATGAGTATAAAAGAGGGGCTAGTCATTTTGAAAGAGAGTTTTTCCTTTTTCCCTTCCTCTCTTCTTTCTCTTCTCCCTCTTGGTCGAAACCCCTTTGGGGTTCTTGGTGGTCTTGTGAACTACCTCAAGTTGCTAGCACAACTAAGGTAGTTCTTCCCGAAGTTGAGAGATCGTGTCCATGTGGATACGCATAGAGGCATGGACGCTTGAACGTATAAGAAATCCGGCGGCACTTGGACGAGCAGGATAACATAAGGGCATCCTCCAAAGGTATACACTGTAGATAGATCTATTAGATAGATGAACTTTGTACGAGTTTTCTTTTGCATGGATCGCCTAAGGGTTCTTGTTTCCACTGCGTTTTGTGTTTATGTCGCCGGGAGAACCCAACAGGATTTACAAGGTTCGGAGATAACTTGCCCCTACTCCTTGGCGTGCCGATGAGATGGGCGATCCTTTGATCGTCGGCAGATCAAGCCCCAGAACTCCGGATAAGAAAATCTCCTTCTCGGTGGAGTAACCTCCCTACAACCAGTCTCAGACAAATATCAGAGTAAACACAGAGACTTAGAGAAGAAGCTTACATATCAACCTTAAGCGCAAACACAGAAGGCACGAAGAAGAAGCTTTTCACAGAGCATAACACAGCACAACCCTAATGCAAGAACCTTCACTCAGCTCTTCGTTCTTGTTGTGTCTGATTGATTTCCAATCGATTACTTGTCTCTGTTTTGCCAGCCTCCTCTTAAGTCTTCCTTGATAGATCGATTGTGTTTGCTAGAGGGGGGGTGAATAGTAATTTTCGAACCCCTTTCTTCCTACACGGTTAGATGCACAACGGAATATACAATAAAAATAATAAAACAAAAACTAAACAATGCTAACACGGAAGATTTACTTGGTATCCACCGCGGACGGGTGACTAATCCAAGAATCCGTCGGTGGATCACTCCCCAGATAACCCTCAGCTAACTCTGTCGCTCCTGTGGGTGGAGAAACCTCGCCACAACACCTTGGCACGACCTGAGCACAAAGACTACTATCTTGCCTTTAACCAAGACAAGATTCATCAAGAATCTCAGCCACCACGAAGTCCTCTTTAAATAGGACTCCGGCTGAAACCCTCGCCACCAGTCGACTGGTCTAGCCTTAATTGCTAGCCAACGGCTAGTTTTCGGGGTTACCAGTCGACTGCCATTTTACCAGTTGACTTCCATTTTACCAGTTAACTGGTCCAGCCCTGAAATCATTCTGTCAGTTTTATCAGTCGACTGCCTCCAGGCAGTCGACTTCCACACTCACACACCTAGGGTTTCCCTTCCCGAGTACACTTCTCTCAGCACTCGACCCCTAGGATTCCCCGAGTACAATCACACAATACTCGTACCCTCACGACTCGACTGACTCCTCATCCGCAGCCTCGACTATTGCCTTTGCGCCCTCTTCATCTTCGGCTCCCGTCCCTCGGATGCATGCAAGCCTCTATCTTGTCTCCATGTCATCCTGTTAGTAATATGAGAGAAGTGTCCTAAGGCAATCGCCTTATGATTGTAATCATTTACTTTAATAAATGAATATTCACTATTTGAGTATACATGTTCGTGTATTTGATTGAGATCTTAAACTCATTTACTGAATGTCCGCAATACAATTCACAGCATGAGATAATTTGTGATGAATTCACAACTAGTGATTATCTCTACATGTGCAATTGTGAAGTATTGAAATTGTCCCTAGTTGATGAATTGATAAATACGGACACTATCAATTCTGTTGAGACTAGTATGGGTTATTCTCTAATCAGCTGATTCTCACTGGCTGGTGACATTGGGATGTCCGGAGATAAACATGGATGCTAGTTAAGGGAACTAGTTCATTGGAGTGACTGGCTGTAAGACTTCATATGGGAATCTACATGTAGATATGTCAATGAAGTTCTTACTGCAGCTTAAGTGCGATATTCCTTTGACTTGCGGTGTTCAAGTCATCTTGGTCACGGAGACTTATACTTTGACATCTTAAGCAAGCATCTCTAAGGAGGTGTAGACCCAGGATCGTTGGGTATAAGCCGATGTGCCCGAAGATGTTTGAACATCCTACAAAGAATTCACCACTCCTTGCGAGGAGATGTATACCCAAGGCCTATCGTCGGATTGTTACTCGAAGCCTCTGGCCAGAGCATAACATGTTCTGAGTATGAATCTCTAGAAAACATGAGAGTAATTAGAATCCGTTGGACGAGAAAGACATTACTTGGGCTAGGTGTGACGTAGTCAGCCTAGTGGGGACTGACACATAAAGACCGTGTCCTGAACCAAGTGGGTATAAGATGGTGAAGGGAATGAGGCACGACTCATTATAGCTGCTGAAGGGTTTCAGAATTCTTTCTGAGGTCAACCGTTGATCTTTCGATTAATTGGGGGTCATGATGTACTACTAGGTGCCACTCATGATCATTCTATAATTGGTTAATTATAGACGGCCAACATAAATCGAAAGCCTATTTAGTCACATGCACAACGAGTGATCCGAGGGATTTAAAACGAGTTGAAAATTGGATTTTCCAATCAAGAGAAATAAGTCGAATCTGAATTTATTAGAGGCGCATCGGAAGCTTAAAATGGCTAAGTCTTCTGAAGGCTTATTGGAAGAATTAAATGAGTTTAATTCGCGAGGAGGCGACTTGGTTTGGCCGGCCAAAGAGGGTCCCCACCCTCTTTGGTTTGGTCGGCCACAACAAAGGAGAGAAACCAATTTATTTGGTTTAAATTATAAAATAAATCAAGCACGATTTATTTTATAAAATTATGGATAAATAAATTTATATAAAGAAATTTATATAAATAAATTTATTTTCATGGAGATTAAAATAAACTTTAAATGGTTTATTTTATTTTATAAAATCAATTGTGAATTGATTTTTCCATGATAAGAAAAATTTATATAGTAAATTTCTTGTAAAAATTTATTCCATAATAAATTGGGAGATGTGTTTGTTTTATTATAAATTTAATTATAATAAAACTTGGCATAACGGAATAATTCATAAGAAAATTTATAAGATAAATTTCTTATGTAAATTTATTCCGTTAAAAGGGAGACTTGGCAATGGAGAGGCTACTATATAAAGGAACCAAGGCAAGCCTTGAATTCCAATCAATTAATCAAGAGATTAAGAAGCTCTCTCTCTCTCCCTTATTCTCTCCCTCTCTCTCTCTAGGGTCGGCGCCCCTTTCTCTCTCTAGGGCCGGCGCACCGCCTAGGGTTCCCGAGAGCCTCCTCCACCAAGAAGGTGACAAAGAAGAAGAAGAAGCGGATCGCAACTCCTTCCTCTCCCGGATCTTGATTCCGTTACTTGGTGGTTAGTCTTCCATCTTTCTCTCTTGATATTCTAGTTGTGCCTTTGGAGAATCTAGTAGTTCTTGTCGGCACAAAACTCGTGGCTTTGCGAAGTCATCCCGAAGAGAACTCGGCGTGGACGCGAATAGAGGCGAAGCTTCCAAGGGACGCTACGGTTGGATCTCGTCCCTTTCTTCGAGTTACGCGAGGTACAAAGTAAATTAGTTTACTTTTTCTGCAAAATTTTAATTTATCATCATGTCCACACACCATAAGGTCGCATGCTAGATACGTGGTTAAAATAATTTGAGAAATTATTTATGCTAAATCTTCCGCTGCACGTAATTAAACTTTAAAATTACGAATCCGTATCCATGTCGACATGCACCCGGTCCCAACAGTGGTATCAGAGCCGATTAGTGTTCGACATAATCATATAATTGTTTTGCGGAAAACTTTGTCATGATCTCAATTTTGGAAAATTTTCCAATTATGGAAACTTTCCAATTATGATAAATTTTAGATTTAGGAATTTCAAAGTTTGGAAATCCTCATGAAATTTCGCAAACTTTTGAAATATCCTAGTTTCTGAAATTTTTTGATAATTGTGAAAACTTCCCATCTTTGGAAACTTTCCAATTTTGGAAATTTTCTATTTTGAAAATTTTCCAATTTTGGAAATATGTAAGTTTTCTTTGTACCAGAAACTTACAATTATTCTGAAAACCTATTTTGAAATCTCGCAATTTTGGGCACTTTCTTTCAAGAAAGTCTAGACAAATTTATGGATCATTAATTGACAATTAAATTCGAATTTGTTTTAAATTATTAACAAAATTCTTTATTTGGATTGAGCCTCGGGGAGCTGTCCAATTTAAAGTTAGTTGTTGTAATTTAATTTCCCATTTTGAATAAAATTGTCATGTTTAATTTGGTTACGCCTCGGGGAGCGGACCAAATTAGATTTACGACAAATTTCTTTTCTTTGGGTATCTGAGCCTCGGGGAGCCACCCTTAGAAAATAATTTGTTGTAATTAATTAATCCATGAATAAAATATGTGATCAAATTTTGGAAATTTGATTTAAGAGGTGATGCTCTTACATATTGTTGTCTCCAAAATTAATTAGGAAAATGGTTTCCTATAGAGTTTTCTTAAATGAGATTTTCATGAAAATAATATGTGGTTGAATTAAGGGAATCTGTCTCTTAATTTAATAAGATTTGATTTAGAGAAATCAAAGTCTTAAACATATTATTTCCGAAATTGATTATGACAATTTAGGAAATTGTTTCCCAAAACAATTCCTTGAATAAAGTATGAAATTAGAATTAGGAAATCCGGTTCCTAATTCAATTAATGAGACTTGATAAATTAAGTCACATACATACTTTATTAAGGAAATCGTTAGTCATGACATAATTATATGTCATGAATGTGCTTAGAAAAGAAAGGATGAGACCCAAAACCCCTTACAAAATATTAAGGCCAACACCTTCCATTAATATGGTTAGAATCGGAGTTTTGTTTCTCGTTTGGGTTGATGGACACATCCATGCCCAGCTTGAACCTCAACATGTTCAAACCATGGAATTAGTTTATGAATAATATAGTTGGAGTCAGAGGTCAATCCTTAGTTTTGGTTGTTGGACACATCCAAGCCTGACTAAACGGTTGAATGAGCTCCAACCATATTAAAACTATTTCTTGATTAATGGGTCAGCCTTAAGCTTGGAGCATCGATTTGTTGTGCCACAGCCAAGGTCGATATAAAGAGAGGTGCAGTTGGGTGCTATGTATATTGTTGCATACTTGTTAATGAGTTAACAACCCAATGATTTATGCAAACATTCAATTAGTTGATAGCATAAAGTGATAGTTACATATATGTGATATGTAATCGGATAAGTACCTACCTTCATAGCTAAGAATAACTTAATGGCCACAGCCATGGTTGTTCTTATCTATGGTTGGATATCAACCTATTTGGAGATGTTCCTACGATCTCCCGAATTGATAAAAAGGGTTATTAAATTCGAAAAATAAATAGGATTTAATTAATGTATATTGATGCATTCTTTATCATTCTCATCACATAACCTCAATTTGTATTTCTAGGATAATCACTCGATCATGTCTTCTCTGAATTTGCATTCCATTTTGGACACCAATAAACTAACTGGGCCAAACTTCATGGACTGGCTTCGAAACCTGAGGATAGTACTCAAGGGAGAGAAGCTTGCTTATGTCCTTGAAGAACAACTTCCTAACCGTCCTCCTGAAGATGCAACTCCAGACCAGTTTCCTGAGTTGCTCAACCTACTGAAGACTGTAGAGCCTTCTGTGAAGCAGGATCAGAAGACGGTACTGTTAGTTGGTTCCTCGAAGAAAGGTTCTAAGAGGAAGGCCAAAGAACAGAATAAAGGAAAGAAGAAAAAGACCAAAAAGACTGAAAAGACACCAAAAGGCACTTGCCATCATTGTAGCAAGGAGGGTCACTAGCGAAGAAATTGCAAGGTTTATCTTGAGTCCTTGAAAGAGAAGGCATCCGATGCCTCATCCTCTTCAAGTATCTTCGTTATTGAATGTCACTCTATTTCCTCAAACACCTGGGTACTCGATACTGGGTGCAGCTCACATAAATGTAATGACATACAGGGGCTAAGGAATAGAAGAAGACTCGTCAAGGGAGAAGCGAATTTGCGAGTTGGAAATGGAGCAAAGATTGCTGCTGTTGCCATCGGAACATATTTGCTAAAGCTCCCTACTGGACTTGTCTTAGAGTTGGATAATTGTTATTTTGTTCCTTCGTTAATAAAGAACATTGTATCTATTTCATGCTTGAATGAAAAGGGTTATCATTTAACTTTTAGTAACAATTGTTGTTACATAACTTTAAATGGCGTTCTTTATGGGAATGGAACTTTGTGCAATGGTATCTAGACGTTAGATTTATCCGGTGACGTTTTCAATATCGAAGTTAGCAACAAACGTGCTAGAATAGATAATCGAATAGACTCCTACACGTGGCATTATCGTCTTGGCCATGTAAGTAAGAAACGCATGACCAAATTACACCGATGTGGAATTTTGGAATCATTTGAACCCGGTTCATTTAATACATGCGAATCAAAATATGACGGACCCGATTTAGCTAATGTAAAGTTGTCACGAATGTGGATCCGTCAGAATTTAGAATTTATAAAAATGTGCTGGAAACCCTTTTTGCAATCAAAATATGAAAACGTAGTAAAGGGGCCACAGGTCGTATTTTTCCTCGGGACTAGTTGACGTTGTGTGATTCGTGCTTGTATTTATGTGTCATTTGTGAATTTTGGGGTTTCGAATGTGATTTGGGTTTGAATTGCGATTAGGAATGAAAATGAAATGAGAAGAAGGGAAACTTAACTCATGACTAAACAAGTGATGACATTTAATGATTCAACCAATTGACACTTAATCCACTAAAACACTTAATCAATTTTGGACCAATTCTGATTTCAAAGGTAAAACAAATTCTAAGCAATGAAACAACAACATCAAACTCAAGACATGGCCAAATGCAAGCAATATAAAACCGAACTGATAAAAAAATCGTGCCAAGACTTCACTTGATGCAAGTGCTAACAATTGAACAACTTGATACCAAAAGTAGAGAAACTGATGTATCAAAAAGTGACACTCAATGCAGAATGTATAACTGATCGATTTAGAATAGAGCTAATCAATGCATTGGAAACAAGCTCTTAAGGAAGCGCCATGCATGAATACAAGGAAAAATCAAGACTGTCCATGAATGCAACCATTCGAATGCAAGAATTTAGAATCAAGCTCAGAAATTCGAATGCAAAAATTCAGACTACAGAAGCATGAAAACCAAGTAGTTCAGAAATGAATGTAAGCTATCATTGAGGTGGTGTGCAGGAATTTGAATGAATAACATTTGAATGAAAACAAGTTTCCACTTGACACAACTTGCAGAATTCAGCAACTTGGTACACCTAATTGAGAAGGCTGCTGTGCCAAAAACTAACTTTAAATGCAGGAATTCGTAGCTGATTAATTCAGCTTGGAAGACCAAGCTGCCAATGAAGAGGAGACAGCTGATGCAGAACCTTGCGGCAGAATTGCAGAAATTGGAGACAGGATGTGCAGAATTTATCAAAATGCAGAAACGTAGCAGTTAACTTGGACACAAAACAAGCAAATGACTGAAATGGATTTGCTATTTTTATGATCAGCAAGGCTTAAGTGGAATTCCCATTTAATGGATTCGAAACTCAAAAGCAAATGAACTGAAGTTTCTGAACTGATCTGGGTTTGCAGAAATGGATTTCAGAAATGTAAAGATGATCACTGCAGAAATGAAACTTCAAATCAAACGCAAGGTAAACTAAACAATTAAAACGAATGCGCAACCCAAGAAGAACTAATGTAACTGACTCAAGTTAAGAACACAAAACTGAAAATTGCAGCTCCCACTTGATACGCAAGCTGGAATTTCAGAAATGGACAGATTTCAGACATGAACAGATTTCAGAAATGCAATTACATACGAAAAGAACTTGGATTAACTAAATTCACACCCTAAATGTGATCTCTAATTGTAGGAATTGAGCTAGACATAAATCGAATTGAAACACAAGCTGAGAAATTCGAAACTGAAAAGAAATGTGCAAAACAGCCTGATACGCAAGCTGTAACTATCTGATACGCAAACATTAAACTGCAAAGCAAATGAAATTAAGCGAAGTGTTAACTGAATGAGCTAGCTAACTAATGGAAGAACAAATTAAAACCACTAATTAAGCAGAATTAAGCCCGAAAGGTTAACTACAGCAGCTGAAACTAAACATTCAGTAATGAAACTACAGCAGAATTCGAAATTACAGCTAAAACAGAAAAATTAACTAAGAAAAACTAAGCCTCAATCCTCCCTAAGCTCAAAATCTTCTTGGTCGTCAAGCAAGAGCTGGCCTCGAACCCTTAAGCTCAGCAAATCAGTGGAGAACAGATTGGATTGATGAACTCGACTCAAACTGCACGCGGCTGGAATTTTCCAGTCCGATCTCTTGTATCTCGATGGATGGACTGCGATGATGAATTGAGACTCATCTGAGCTCACCTGAGAACCCCTACAAGTAGCTCAGATGGTCGGACATGGCTTGTGGACGAAAAACAAGTGATTGGTTAGCAGAGATGCCGAAACCCTCAAACACCACTGTCCGGATGAAATTTGAACTGAATTCTCCACCCAAGCTATCTCCAATGACCCAAATCTCGATCTAGATGAAGAGTTGAGGTGGTCGCGCCCCTTGGATTGAAGAAATTAGCTAAAACAATGAAGAAATGCTAAGAACTGAAGAAGAACGTATTGCGGCGAGGAAGACGCGACAACGGCTGAAGGCAGGGAATTTCTGATTAAATACATAAGAATGGACGGCTCAGATTGAATTGAGAAAATCCAACGGCTGATCTTGCTCTGATTTGAGCCAAACTTTGAGGATGTTGATCTGGGGTCAGGATCTGCCTCGTGGTAGCTTGGATCCTCCAGATGTGCAACGGATGGTCCAGATTAACCTAATCTTTGAATGGACGATCTAAAGCCCTCCGAGCTTGATCCAACGGTTGATTGAGCTCTGATTTGGATGAAACCTTCAGATCTTGATCAGAGTGCTTGATCAACCCTAACCCTAGCTCGGATTGCTTCAGATGGTCCCGGATGGCTCAGATCTAGCCGCTTTTGAATCGGACGGCCCAGATTAATCCTAAGCTTGATAACTCGATCCGGGTCACATCCGACTCAAGTTTGACCCAGTATGCCCTAGGTCCATGAACCTTTCATGCCTACAAAAATAGATCCAAAATTTAATGGCCAATTAATCCAAATATGTGTAAATTTGCATTAAGTCCAAAATAAGAGAAAGTTCTAAAACCTAGGGTAATTTCACAATTAAGCAATAAAAACATAGGTCAAACATGGATTTTAGCAATTAAAATAATCAATAAAATGTATCTATCAGCCCCCACTAGGCTGACTACGTCACACCTAGCCCAAGTAATGTTTTTCTCGTCCTACGGATTCTAATTACTCTCATGTATTTAAGTAATTCATACTCTGAACATGTCATGCTCTGGCCAGAGGCTTCGAGTAGCAATCCGACGATAGGCCTCGGGTATACATCTCCTCACAAGGAGTGGTGAATCCTTTGTAGGATGTTCAAACATCTTCGGGCACTTCGGCATATACCCAATCATCCTGGGTCCACACCTCCTTGGAGATGCTTGCTTACGTTGTCAAAGTATAAGTCTCCATGACCAAGATGACTTGAACACCGCAAGTCAAAGGAACATCGCACTTAAGCTGCAGTAAGAACTTCACTAACATATCTATATGTAGACTACCATATGAAGTTTTACAGCCAGTCACTCCAATGAACTAGTTCCCTTAACTAGCATTCATGTTTATCTCCGAACATCTCAATGTCACCAGCCAGTGAGAATCAGCTGATTAGAGAATAACCCATGCTAGTCTCAACAGAATTGATAGTGTCTGTATTTATCAATTCATCGACTAGGGACAATTTCAATACTTCACAATTGCACATGTAGAGATAATCACTAGTTGTGAATTCATCACAAATTCTCTTATGTTGTGAATTGTATTGCGGACATTCAGTAAATGAGTTTAAGATCTCAATCAAATACACAAACATGTATACTCAAATAGTGAATATTCATTTATTAAAATAAATGATTACAATCATAAGGCGATTGCCTTAGGACACTTCTCTCATATCACTAACAGGGTGCACACAAGCCTCCAGCTTATCTCCATGCCACCCTTCACCATACCGAGGTCGTCCAGTCAAGTCCATATGTGTAACCTGTACAACCTGCACACTCAACATACACATATAAGAACACAAGGGTAAACCTAACTTAAACCCTTTGCTCAAACATCAAAAAACTTGGTCGCTCCGGACCACAGATTGCCTTAACATTCCTTCTGCTCATCACCAGGCTTTGTCAGCCACTGACCCACGACTTCGTCACCCAATGACCCACTGACCTCCACTGAGCGCTCAGCCCACTGAAGACCTCTTCAGCTGAGCCTCAGGTCAGTCACCAGCCGCCAGAAACCGTTGAAACCTGCAAACAGATAACAAACAAACCTGCGTAGCGAAAGTCACCATTGACCCTCCTTCTTGGCTTGTGTCATCTCTGTATCATCTACACACTCAACAGACTGATTAGCGAAGCAAATCAAAACATATCAAAAGGTATCAGAAGAAAATTAGAACGTAATCAGAGGTCTGACACTGATTCAAATTAAAGTTCTGAGGCGCTGATCGGTCACCCTAACCGATTAGTCACCCTCCTGACCGATTAGACTCCATTCTGATCGATCCAGTAATGGTCTAATCGGTCTCACAGACCAATCAGAGATCAGGGATTGGTCACCAGATCGATCCTAAACCTACCACTGAACTCTCAGGGCTAGAACCCAGCCACGGCCTGATCGGTTCACTGACCGATCAGGCCACAGCCTGATCTTTCAAACCAACCCACCTGATCGGTCACTTGACCGATCAGGTTAGGGCCTGATCGGTCATAGTGACCGATCAAGTCACTTCCTGACCGATCAGGAGCCATCCTGATCGGTCCAGGATGACCCTGATCGGTTGCTCTGACCGATCAGTGTTTTCTACAGAACTTTCTGATCTGTTTCTGATCGTTCACAAGAACGATCAGCCACCACACAGAATATTTCTGATCGTTCACCAGACCGATCAGACACCCTGGATCGGTCACCAGACCGATCTACTATCAAGGGAGTTCATGTCAACTCCCTGATCAGACTCCAGACCGATCTACAACCGAGGGAGTTCGTGCCAACTCCCTGATCGGACTTCAGACCGATCCAACTCCGACCATTTCAACCCTAAGTCCAGAGAACAGACTCCCTTGCCTTCTCTGACTCATTCTGGTCCCGGAGAACGAGCTCACGAGCCCTCTCCAACCAGTACACTTAATGCTCAGTCCCCCGGACCAAGACTTCATGCCCAGCTTCACTCATTGGACTTAGTCCAACCTAGCTTCACTCACTAGGATCCAGTTTCACTCACCAGGATTTCCTTCACCTAGCCTCCCTCGCTAGGACCCGGCTTCACTCACCAGGGTTTCCTTCACCTAGCTTCCCTCTCTATGACCCGGATTCACTCACCAGGGTTTCCTTCACCTAGCTTCCCTCGCTATGACCCAGATTCACTCACCAGGGTTTCCTTCACCTAGCTTCCCTCGCTAGGACTCGGCTTCACTCACCAAATTTCCTTCACCTAGCTCACTCACTAGGACCCCACTTCACTCATCAGAATTCGTGCCTGGTCTTCGACCAGGGCTTAATCCGAATTTATCTTACTCAACTAAACTTAAATCGGTGTCAACACTAAAACAACAATCAGGTCAGACTGCATCAACAATCTCCCCTTTTTGTTGTTTGACAATCCGATTTTAAGTTTAGGTATTAGAAGTCAAATTTCACTATCGCAAGGGAATCAGAGTCCTCCCCCCTATAATAGTTAAGTTCGTAATAAACCCTAAACTTAACTAACCATTCTCTCCCCCTTTGTCAAACACCGAAAAGGGTGTAGACTGGTTATTAAGTTTAAAAATCTCCCCCTTAACAAAAGGTCTCTCCCCAAAACCAAAATAAACAAGAAGTAATAAGTGAAAGACATATGAAAAGTATATGAAATAAATATAGCAAGGCAAAGACTCATATGCATCATATGACAATGGAGTAAACATGGACTACAAACACCAAAACAAATAAAATCATCAGAATGTCATCAGTCAGTAGTCATGAAACAGTAGGCATAAGTCAAAATACAGCAAAAGATATCAATCTTGATCAGCGGGATCACGGGGAACATCAAACTGCATCGGATCAAATGCAGTATCATCAGAAGGTAGAAAACTCCCCGGTGCAGTACTGCTCGATGGCTGATAGCTCGGAAATGTCTGCGGTGGTGGATGGCCAGCCATCCACGAGCGCAGCTCATCATGTGTCTCCTGCTGTACACGTATCAGCATCGAGATGTCAGACCGCATCGCCTGCTGCTCGACCTCCCACATATAAAATCTGTGGTCCATCGTCTGGTCGAGCTCTGCAATCTTCCATCGGAGATCTGGCTCCGCCTCGTCGTCGTCCTCCGCAACAGTGGGCGCACCATGATATCTAGCTGGATCTGCGGCTACCTGAACATGTGGCGCCTGTGGAAGCTCCCCAAGGCCCCTCCCATCCTTCCACCTAATCCCCCGGGCATCGGTAACGATGCCAAACTTGGAAAACGTGCATTTTCCAAGTCTGTAGTCTTGTCGAACCATCAGCACAGTCCTACCCTTGGACACATCAATACCGACTGACTGGAGCCAATCAGTAATAATGTGACCAAAAGGCATATAAACTATAAGACGCCCTAGATCACTGTAGGAGATAATCGAATGGAAGATGTTCGACATGATGCCAAAGTCGAGATACCGATGCATCCCGTAGAGCATCAAGCAGTGATAAAGACGGATCTCTGCTAGGGGTTTTGAAGTGATCGGCAAAAGATAGTTGGTGATAATCTTGAAGAGGATATAATCAACTGGAGAGAGTCTAAGGGCAGCAAAAGTGGGAAACTCACTGGCTAACTCATCAAGGCCATCCGGCCTGGGGTGTCCAAAAAAATACTCGTAAATGGAATCAGAGGTGACTCCCTCGAACGAAATAGGTAAAGGAACTGGGATAGTGGGGTAGATGAGATAGCCATTTGTCGATTGGCGACAGGCTAGATACTCCAGAAAATGGAGTAAGTGAAATCTAAATTTATCTTGGCCACTCGGGTGGTATACCCCAAACTATCATCACGTGATGAAGATTATTATAGAATTCTGAGACTAAATCAATGTTGATATCCCGTTCGAGGAAAAGAATTGATTCAAGATCATAATACTCGATAATTTGTCTTACTGATGGACAATGGTCATATACAAATGACTTATCCACAGATCGATAGGGGAGGCGTTTGAAAGTAGAGTTTTGGAAAGCCTGCTCGAAGTATGCATTAGGGAATCTTGAACTGGAAGAGGGTTGAGGTCTGGAGGATTGGGTAGGTCTAGATGATGAAGGGACTTTGGACTTTGAGGTTCTCTCGGTAGGAGCCTTACCCTTGGAAGATTTTCTGAGATTGAGATTAGGTCACGACACAAAAAGGATTGGGTCAGTGAAGGTCGCGGCACAACCAAAATGGTTAGCATTTGAAGTTGGATTTGGGGTTAAGGGCACGACACAAGTATTAAACATAGTGGTTAGTTCCAAAATCACATAAGTATAAAACAAATAGGAAAGAAAACCTCACAAGAATGAGAATAGGTCTTACTTGGGTGCCATGATCGTCGGTTGGTTGAGAAGAACACCACAGAGAGGTTGCGCAAGAGAGAAGGTTGGTTGAGAAGAAAACCATAGAGAGCTCGTACACGAGAGAACTCGCAGAGAAAGAACTCACTCCCGCAAGAGAAAGAGGTGTTCAGCGGCTAGGGTTGATAAATGTTGGGAGAAAGGAGAGTTAATAGAGTTGGTGGATCGGTCACCAACCAGATTTAATGGGGAAGATCAGGCGGATGATCGATCAGACTACTTTTTGGACCGATCAGGGATCACCCTGATCGATCAGAAGTGATCTGATCAGTCACCGTGACCGATCAGAAGGCTTCTGATCAGTCACCAGACCGATCAGGAGGAGCTCTAATTGGTCCACTTGACCGATCAGGAACAGCCTGATCGGTCGGTGGACCGATCAGGTTTAATTCATAAGGATTTTGATACAATGATCTGTTAGTGAGAGCCTAGAGCCAATCATATGATGATTACTTTTTTGGACTCATTGTATCATATTCTTGTATATATATTTCTTATATATAAAGGCATTTCTTATGGTTATTGTACTTATGTGTATTGGTGCCAAATAACTTAGTATAATAACGTCCTTGAGTAGAAGGTTCTTATCTATATCAATCGATTAGTTGAATCGATAGTGAGATGATATAGAGAACACTACTTTTAATTATTCCTAGTCAAGTATTAACATTCAAGGACAATGTTAATGCATAGAGACTAGCATGTAGGTCAACATGATGACTTGATCTCACAAGTCATGGATATGAGATATCAAGTTGACACATGGGTATACATTAGGGAATGTATACTGAATGGCCCGCCATGAGAAAGTATCATGGATCGTTATATGAGTGTCATATACTTTCTCATGTGACTATTAGTATTACTATTAGTCCTTAGACCTGAAGTCACCATAGTTCCCTACATAAGGAGTTATGTACTTTGGTTTCGTCAAACGTCACCCGTAACTGGGTGGACTATAAAGGCGATTACTGGGTATGTAACAAATTATGTGGAGGGATGTGAGTGATGTAGATGAGATCTATCCCTCCTATATGACGGGAGAGATATCATAGTCTTGATAGAGTGAGATCACTAAGTGCATGGCCATGCCCAAATAAGGCAATATGAGATATTGAGCTTATTTGATTATAGTGAGTCTACTTGGAGTTCAAGACACATAGATTGATTGGAGGATGGCACGGTCTATGCTTCATAGAAGATCAATCTAGATATCGAGGATAGAAGGACGTTGTCACATATTGTGATGGTCACAATTATTAGTCACTATGGTGATGTTGGATCTCGACATTCTTGTAACTTGGGTAGCAATGATGTGTTGCTAGATACCTCTCATTGCTTATGTCTTTAAATAGGTTTAAGGGCATTGCCAACGTTACAAGAACCTATAGGGTCACACACATAGAGCAATAGATGGAGAATAAGTCCATATGATGGACCGAGAGTAATGAAGTCAAAGTTTGACTTTGGCTAAATATGGAAAGTCCATAAAAGGCAAGTTTGACTTGACTCAAATTAGACAACTTGAGTTGGACTCGAGTTTGATCCAAGTGTTGGATGAATCTAATCATGGGAGAATAATGAAGTCAAAGTTTGACTTTGGCTAAATATGGAAAGTCCATAAAAGGCAAGTTTGACTTGACTCAAATTAGACAACTTGAGTTGGACTCGAGTTTGATCCAAGTGTTGGATGAATCTAATCATGGGAGAATAATGAAGTCAAAGTTTGACTTTGGCTAAATATGGAAAGTCCATAAAAGGCAAGTTTGACTTGACTCAAATTAGACAACTTGAGTTGGACTCGAGTTTGATCCAAGTGTTGGATGAATCTAATCATGGGAGAATAATGAAGTCAAAGTTTGACTTTGGCTAAATATGGAAAGTCCATAAGAGGCAAGTTTGACTTGACTCAAGCCACATCACCTTGACTTGACCAAGTGATGACTTGGCATCATCATCAAGGCTAAGTAACCTCCCCATTTGAATTTTGAATTCAAATAAGGGGGTTACGGAAGGTGGTGGCCGGCCACTTAATGGCCAATAATGGCCATTAAGTGGCCTGCCACTTATACACACAAGATGAGTTTTTCTTGGGTGTGATTGATTCTTCTCCCAACGAGTTTTTGGTTTTTGCTCTCCCTCTCCTCTCATCTTGCCGAGACCCCAATCAAGTGCTAGCACACTTTTGGGCTCTCCTCTCCACTCTCTTGCTTGTGTGGATACTTCTAGAGGGTTGCTACTTTGCATCCTTGAGATCCGACACCAACCGAGGAGCGAGCGGGAATTGCGGGGCACGCATCAAAGGTAGTTTTTCTCTTCTCTAATAGATCTAGGTCGTAGATCAGTTTTGAAGCATGTAAACGAGCACTCGTAAAATTTTTGAAATGGTTTTCTTCGCTCGGATCCTTTCTATTGGGGCTTTCGGGGTTTCCGCGACGCGAAAAAGCGGTTTTCGCGGCCCGAAAAACCCTACATGATCCATATCGGTCTGCCTGACCGATCAGAAACAGCCTGATCAGTCAAGGTGGCCGATCAGGTTTGATATAGAAGGTTTTGACCCATCAAAACGATTTCTGAGGTGATTTCCGATCGGTCTATGGACCGATCAGATTTCAGATGGGTTTCTGAAACTCTGATACGTTTCAGAAACTCTTGTTTCAAACACCCCTTTCAAATTCTAATACAATCAGATTTAATTCTTTTGATCCTAACAGGGGTTCCCTTAACCAAAATGTATTTCTCCACATCATCAATCAAGAGAAGATCGTTTCCTTACGGATTAAAAATCTTAAAACAGACTTGTATAAGATTTGAGTCAGGTTAGTATCAACAACGAATGCTCCATTCAATTTTACTTGATTGGAATGTCCAAGTATGTTGTATTATGCATTGGTTTTCCCCATACTTGGTCAAATTAATAATATTTATCTCTTCAACCTCATTACTCAAGGGATGCACGATACATTTTGAGTAATTTGGTTGATCCTAACATCTCACCCCATTTCTAGCAATACAAAAATATTTTGTTAAACCTTATAGTTTGTGTGAGATGCCCCCAAGTTGCCCAACAATTAGAAATGACCATGAATGGTTTTTACCATCCTATTGTGCACGACACATCCCTAACTCCCTCTTTAAGAAACTAAATTCATTTTCCGGGAGTGGTTTAGTGAAAATGTCTGCTAGATTCGATTTTGACTCCACATGTGAGAGTATAATATCTCCTCTAGCAACATGATCTCTAATGAAGTGGTGACACACTTCAATGTGTTTGGTCCTTGAATGGTGGACTGGATTCTTTGTAAGGTTTATTGTGCTTATGTTGTCACACAACACTTGCACACCCTTGTAAGACAATCCATAATCTTCTAAAGTGTGTATCATCCACAACAATTGTGATACACTCTCTCCCATGGCGATATATTCCGCCTTGGTCGTGGAGAGAGCAACACAATATTGCTTCCGACTTGACCAACTTACTAAAGATGATCCTAAAAATTGGCAACCCCCACTTGTGCTTTTCCAATCCAACTTGCACCCAACATAGTCGGAATCGATATAACCTATCAAATCAAATGACTCTGTACGGGGTACCAAAGACCGACTCCAATTATGCCCTTAAGGTATTTCAAAATTCTCTTGACAGTAATTAAATGAGATTCCTTGGCACAGACTTGGTACCTAGCGCACATACCCACAGCAAAAAGAATATCCGGGCGATTCGCTGTGAGGTATAGCAAACTACTTATCATACTTCTATATTGAGTCAAATCGACTGGCTTCCCACTCATCATTATCTAACCGCGTGTTAGTCGCCATGGGAGTGGTTACCTCCTTAGAGTCACTCATGTTAAATTTCTTGAGCATCTCTTGAGTGTATTTGGATTGATGCACATGGATTCCGTCTCGAGTTTGTTTGATTTCAAGTCCAAGGAAGAAAGTCAATTCTCCCACTAGACTCATTTCAAACTCACTCTCCATGTGTTCAATGAACTCATTCAAATAACCCTTGTTATTGGAGCCACAAATTATGTCATCGACATATACTTGGGCTACAAAAATATTGTCACCATCTCTACGTAGAAATAGAGTAGGGTCTATTTGACCTCTAATGAAGCCTTTTTCAATTAAGAATGTTGACAACCGCTCATGTTTTAGGCCATAAAGAGCCTTCTTTAGCTTAAACACGTGGTTTGGAAATTTGGAATTTTCAAACCCTGGTGGTTGTTCAACATAGACCTCTTCTCTAATGAAACCATTTAAGAAGTCCGATTTTACATCCATTTGATAGAGTTTGTAGCCTCTATGTGCTGCAAATGCTAGCATCAATCGAATGAATTCTAATCGTGCTACAGGAGCATATGTCTCATCATAATCAAGGCCTTCAACTTGACTATAGCCCTTGGCTACTAAGCGTGCCTTGTTTCTTACGATTTCTCCCTTATGGTTCAATTTATTCTTGAAGACCCATTTAGTTCCAATAATTGTGGTCTTCTTAGGTCTAGGAACTAAATCCCAAACCTAGCTTCTCTCAAATTGACCTAACTCATCTTGCATAGCAATAATCCAATCGGGATCATGCAATGCCTTGCCAACTATTCTAGGTTCAATTTCAGAGATCAAGGCAACCTCATTAGCCTCATTCCTAAAGAATGATCTAGTTCTAACCCTATGATGGATATCTCCAACAATTTGGTCTTGGGGATGACTAGAGGCTAACCTAGTTTGCCTTGGTGTTGGAGGTGCTTCCTGGATGGTTTCACTAGACACAGGCTCAGACTCAGGGTCCGGATGAGCTTCATGTCATCTAGGCTCACCATCATCAGATTCGTCCGCAACATTTCCAACACTTGGACTTTTATCCATTCCTAATTTCCTAAGTTCGAATTGACCTCCCTCTACATCTTCTGATTGATCAATCACTCTTGGAATCTCCTCAAATACAACATCAGAAGATTCTTCAACTAACCTTGACTTCTTGTTGTAGACTCGGTAAGCTTTGCTGACAAGGGAATACCCGACCAGTATCCCTTCATCAGCTTTTGCTGTGAACTTCCTAAGATGATCCTTGGTGTTTAGAATGAACATCTTACACCCAAACACCCGGAGATGTTTAACTGTAGGTGGTCTTCTAAACCAAAGTTCATGTGGAGTCTTTCCTAAAAATTTATGGATGAGGACTTGATTTTGCACATAGCAAGTTGTGTTTACAGCTTCAGCCCATAAGTAGCTTGGTAAAGAGTACTCATTAAGCATGCTTCGTGCAGCCTCTTGTAAGACTCGGTTCTTTCTCTCTACAACACCAATTTGCTGTGGTGTTCTAGGAGTAGAGAACTCATGTCTATACCCTTTTTCTTGATAAAATTCTAAAAACCTATGGTTTTGAAATTCTCCTCCATGATCACTCTTAATGGTTTTGATTGTTGTAAATTTTTCATTTTCAATTTTTCTACAAAAAGAAATAAAAATATCTAAGGTTTGATCCTTATGTTTTAGAAAATAAATCCAAGTATATCTAGTATAGTCATCAATAATTACAAAGCAATATCTACTACCATTCAATGAAACTATTGTACTACAATCAAACAAATCCATTTGTAATAAATCTAAAGCAGTAGAAGTACATACAGCGCTTTTACCTTTGTGAGACGCTTTTGTTTGCTTACCTATTTGATATGCATCACATAACTTTTTCTTTTCATATTTGATGCTTGGTAAGCCTTGTACAAGTCCTTTGTTGGCCAATTTTCGAATGTTCTTCATGTTCACGTGAGCCAACCGCCGATGCCACAGCCAAGACTCTTGTTCTTTGGACATGAAACACTTAATAGAGGCATTAGTAACACTTTTAAATGAAACTTGATAAATATTGTCTACTATTGTGTCTACTAGTACCGTGTCATGTGTGTCATTATGTCTAACTAGACATTAACTTGGGTGAAATTCAATTGTGTATCCCGCATCACACAATTGACCGACACTTAAGAGATTGAAAGTCATCCCCTTGACTAGAAGGACATTCTTGATCCTAAGACATTCGGATATTTGAATGTCTCCTATGATAGATCGAATAGCGTTGCTAAGGGGGGGGGTGAATATCACTTTTTCGTTGAATTCTCTACACAAAAGTTAGCGCAATACAAACAATAATATGCAAAGGAAGAGAAAGAGCAATGCTAACACCGGAATTTACTTGGTATCCACCTAAATGGGTGATTAATCCAAGGATCCACGCGCGTACTCTACCTCCACTATGAAAAATCTCCTTCAGGTGGAGAAACCTTTACAACGGTGTTGTCTTCCTCTTTACAAAATAAAATGATTGGAGAGAGAGGAAGATGAGAAGACTTTTTGCATGAACAACACTTCATTACAGTACGAAACCGTACTGTTCACGTGCAAAAAGGTCATCTTTTTATAAGAGAACAGGACAGACTCGCAGTCTGTCCAGCCCCGCACCAGTCGACTGCCCCTAGGGCAGTTGACTGGCCTAGCATTAATTGCTAGCCAATGGCTAGCCAACGGCTAGTTTTCGGGGACTACCAGTCAACTGCCTCTGGGCCAGTCGACCGGTAAGAGGCTGCAAACTTTCTGTGAGTTTTGGTAGTCGACTGGCTTCCTACCAGTCGACTGCCCAGCCTCCACTCACTTACAATCACTCAAACACTCTCCTTCACGTATGCCTTCAGGTGCACTCCCTTGGCTCTCCCCTTGAAGTCATCTTCCTCTGGCTCTCGTCCCTCGGATGCGCACACAAGCCTTCCCTTGGCTTGCCTCCATGCCACCCTTCACGTGTGCCCTTGAAGTCCACTTCCCGACTTGCCCTTGGAGTCCTCCTCCCTCGGATATGTTCACCATGTGTGATTCTACAAATCCTGCAAACTCAATCACGCATATCAAATACAACATAACACTCTAACCTTAAACATATTCACACACACACATCAAAACCATGATCTTCCAATCATTTTAGGGTCGATTGCCTCAACAATCTCTCCCTTTTTGATGTGTGGCAATATGTTTAAGTTTAGAGATAAAATAACATCCAACAATAACAGTAGCAATAAATAGCAATTGAAAAACATAAGACATAGCAAACCTAAGAAGTAACCTCCCCCTTAATCCATGTCTTCTCCCATTTCAATTCTATACATGATCCAAGTTAAGTTTCAACTTAACACTAAACAACTTTAAAAATGTAAGACATCAAAACCGTAGAGGTAATCTCCCCCTTAATCCATGTCTTCTCCCATTTTTAATCATCCAAGATTTAAGTTAAACAACTACCTTAAACCATCCATTTCAAGTCAAAATTCTAACTTAAACCATCCGTTCTCCCCCTTTGACACCATCAAAACAATTGCCTCAAGCAACTCAACCCTATGGCATCAAATGAGAGAAAATTGGATTTCTGAAATGCGTTTCAGAATCTGAAAGCAGGTGTGCCACTCTGTCAGTGCCATTTTTCAGTTTCTGAGCCGAATTTCAGAAACTTTCAGAAAATTCTAAAAATTTTAAAATTTTGCAGACATGTTTGAAATGATATACTCTATCAAGGAAAAATATTAGTCCATATAAAATTTCAAACATGCATAACTTTTGATAAAAACTCAAAATCCTTGAAAACCACTAAGTTTTGTATCAAAATCACAATCTAATTTTGCAATCATATATCTTTTAAAAATATGGCAAAACATATAACACATAAAATGGTTTTCAAAGGTTTAAAATGTCCAACTATGATCTTTGGGCAAAGTGTCCATTGATTAAACACTTGTCTTCCCCATAGTTGGTCTATTTTTGATATTTTGATACTTTTAATGATTCAACACTATGCCACAAGCACAAATGAACCAAATGTATCACCCTAATGGATCAAGCACACTTTTTCAAATCTAATATCCCAAAGTTTATCTTATACTTCTACAAAACACATTCCAAGGCTTCTTCTTAAGGATATAAACTCCGATTCGGGAAGAGGCTTGGTAAAAATGTTGGCTAGGTTTGACTTTGATTCAACATAGTGTAGTTCTATGTCTCCCCTTGCCACATGGTCCCTAATGAAGTGATGTTTCACTTCAATATGTTTTGTCCTAGAATGGTGAACCGGATTTTTAGTCAAATTGATTGTACTTACATTATCACACAAGACTTTGACCTTGGAATAATGTAACTCATAATCTTCTAAGGTGTACATGATCCAAAGGAGTTGGGAAATACACCTACCCATTGCCATATATTTCGCCTCCATTGTTGATAGGGCAACGCATGGTTGTTTCCTACTACTCCAACTAACTAAGGAAGACCCAAGGAATTGACACCCTCCACTAGTACTCTTCCTATCTAGCTTACATCCCGCATAGTTCGAGTCGGTGTATCCAATAAGATCAACATTAGGGGTTCTAGGATACAAAAGCCCGACATTAAGGGTACCTTTAACATACCTTAGGATCCTCTTAACTACAACCAAATGGGACTCTTTAGCAAAAGATTAGTACCTTGCACACATACCTACCGCAAAAAGTATATCGGGTCTACTAGCGGTTAGGTATAATAGGCTACTAATCATGCTCCTATATTGCTTAGAGTCTACCATTTTCCCTTTAAGGTCACTATCCATTTTCACATTTGTTCCTATGGGGGTAGATGCTGTAGGGTTTTTCGGGCCGCGAAAACCGCTTTTTCGCGTCGCGGAAACCCCGAAAGCCCCAATAGAAAGGATCCGAGCGAAGAAAACCATTTCAAAATTTTACGAGTGCTTGTTTACATGCTTCAAAACCGATCTACAACCTAGATCTATTAGAGAAGAGAAAACTACCTTCGATGCGTGCCTCGCAATTCCCGCTCGCTCCTCGGTTGGTGTCGGATCTCAAGGATGCAAAGTAGCAACCCTCTAGAAGTATCCACACAAGCAAGAGAGTGGAGAGAAGAGCCCAAAAGTGTGCTAGTACTACTTGGGGTCTCGGCAAGATGAGAGGAGAGGGAGAGCAAAACAAAACAAAACCAAGTAAGGAGAAGAATCAATCACACACCCAAAAAAAACTCCTTTTTGTGTGTTTAAGTGGCAGGCCACTTAATGGCCATTATTGGCCATTAAGTGGCCGGCCACCACCTTTGGTAACCCCCTATTTGAATTCAAAATTCAAATGGGGAGGTTACTTAGCCTTGATGATGATGCCAAGTCATCACTTGGTCAAGTCAAGGTGATGTGGCTTGAGTCAAGTCAAACTTGCCTCTTATGGACTTTCCATATTTAGCCAAAGTCAAACTTTGACTTCATTATTCTCCCATGATTAGATTCATCCAACACTTGGATCAAACTCGAGTCCAACTCAAGTTGTCTAATTTGAGTCAAGTCAAACTTGCCTTTTATGGACTTTCCATATTTAGCCAAAGTCAAACTTTGACTTCATTACTCTCGGTCCATCATATGGACTTATTCTCCATCTATTGCTCTATGTGTGTGACCCTATAGGTTCTTGTAACGTTGGCAATGCCCTTAAACCTATTTAAGGACATAAGCAATGAGAGGTATCTAGCAACACATCATTGCTACCCAAGTTACAAGAATGTCGAGATCCAACATCACCATTGTGACTAATAATTGTGACCATCACAATATGTGACAACGTCCTTCTATCCTCGATATCTAGATTGATCTTTCATGAGGCATAGACCGTGTCATCCTCAAATCAATCTATATGTCTTGATCTCCAAGTAGACTCACTATAATCAAATAAGCTCAATATCTAATATTGCCTTATTTGGGCATGGCCATGCACTTAGTGGTCTTACTCTATCAAGAACGAAGATATCACTCCCGTCATATAGGAGGGATAGATCCCATCTACGTTACTCACATCCCTCCGCATAATTTGTTACAAACCCAGTAATCGCCTTTATAGTCCACCCAGTTACGGGTGACGTTTGACGAAGCCAAAGTACGTAACTCCTTATGTAGGGAACTATGGTAACTTCAGGTCTAGGACTATAGTCATACTAATAGTCACATGAGAAAGTATATGACACTCATATAACGATCCATGATACTTTCTCATGGCGGGCCATTCAGTATACATTCTCTAATGTATACCCATGTGTCAACTTGATATCTCATATCCATGACTTGTGAGATCAAGTCATCATGTTGACCTACATGCTAGTCTCTATGCATTAACATTGTCCTTGAATGTTAATACTTGACTAGGAATAATTAAAGTAGTGTTCTCTATATCATCTCACTATCGATTCAACTAATCGATTGATATAGATAAGAACCTTCTACTCAAGGACGTTATTATACTAAGTTATTTGGCACCAATACACATAAGTACAATAACCATAAGAAATGCCTTTATATATAAGAAATATATATACAAGAATATGATACAATGAGTCCAAAAAGTAATCATCATATGATTGGCTCTAGGGCTCTCACTAACAATCTCCCACTAGCACTAGTGCCAATCGCTGTAGTATCTAATACCCAATGACCTAGTGTGACCATCATGCTTCATCTGTGCCAAAGCCTTGGTCAAGGGATCTGCGACGTTAGCCTCTGTGGGTACTCTGCAAATCTTCACATCTCCTCGATCGATGATCTCTCGAATGAGATGGAATCGCCGTAGTATGTGTTTGGTCCGCTGGTGTGAGCGAGGTTCCTTAGCCTGCGCAATAGCTCCATTGTTGTCACAATAGAGCTCTACGGGATCAGATATGCTAGGAACCACCCCAAGCTCAGTGATGAACTTGCGGATCCAAACTGCCTCCTTTGCTGCCTCTGATGCAGCAATATACTCAGCTTCTGTTGTAGAATCTGCAACTGTGTCCTGCTTCGAACTCTTCCAGCTCACAGCTCCGCCATTCAAGCAAAACACGAACCCTGACTGCGATCTGTAATCATCCTGGTCGGTTTGGAAGCTGGCATCAGTGTAACCCTTTACAACTAGATGCTCATCGCCTCCAAATATCAAAAAATATTCCTTAGTCCTTCTAAGTACTTAAGGATATTCTTGACCGCTATCCAGTGACGTTCACCTGGATCTGACTGGTACCTGCTCGTCATGCTCAAAGCATACGAGACATCAGGACGAGTACATAACATGGCGTACATGATAGATCCTATGGCAGAAGCATAAGGGATCTTATCCATGCGGTCTCTCTCCTCTCTAGAAGAGGGACTCTGAGTCTTCGAAAGACTCACACCATGTGACATTGGCAGAATTCCTCTCTTGGAATTCTGCATGGCAAAACGGTGTAATACCGTATCGATGTATGTACTCTGACTTAGGCCAAGCAATCTCTTAGATCTATCTCTATAGATCTTAATGCCTAGAATGCAGGCTGCTTCACCTAAGTCCTTCATTGCGAAACAAGTCCCCAACCAAGTCTTCACAGACTATAGCGAAGAGATGTTGCTCCCAATGAGTAGTATGTCATCCACATACAAGACTAGGAAGACTACTGTGCTCCCACTAACCATCTTGTAGACACAAGGTTCATCTTCGTTCTTGATGAAACCAAACTGTTTGATCGCATCATCGAATCGAAGATTCCAGCTCCGAGAAGCTTGCTTTAGACCATAAATGGCCTATGCAGCTTGCATACTTTGCCAGTATGCTGTGGATCTATAAAACCCTCAGGCTGTGTCATGTACACATCCTCGAGGAGGTTTCCATTTAGAAACGCTGTCTTGACATCCATCTGCCAGATCTCATAATCGTGGTAGGCTGCAATAGCAAGCATGATCCGAATGGACTTAAACATCGCTACTGGAAAAAAAGTTTCATCATAGTCAATACCATGAATTTGCTTGAAACCTTTAGCTACTAGTCTACCCTTATAGGTATGAGTAAGTCCATCCATGTTAGGCTTTCTCTTAAAGACCCACTTACACCCAATGGGTTTGACCCCTTCAGGTGGATCAACCAAGGTCCAAACTTGGTTAGTGTACATGGATTCCATTTCGGATCTCATGGCTTCCAGCCATGACTCAGAATCTGGGCTCATCACAGCTTCCTGATAGGTGGTAGGCTCATTCTCAATGATCATAACGTCATCATGGTCAGGCAAGAGAAATGAATATCTCTCAGGCTGACGACGTACCCTATCAGACCTGCGAAGAGGTAGGTCTACCTGAACAGGTTGTTGTTCCACAACTTCTTGTGTAACAATCTCATCCACAACTTCTTGTGGTTCCTGTTCAGTATCCATCAAGGGCTCAGTGCTATGGTCGTTGTCTTGAACTTCTTCAAGATCAAACGAACTCCCACTAGTCTTTCTAGAAACAAAGTCCCTTTCTAGAAAGACCCCAGTCTTAGCAACAAACACTTTGTGCTGACTGGGAATGTAGAAGTAATATCCCTTAGTTTCCTTGGGATATCCCACGAAATAGCACTTATCGGACTTGGGTCCCAGTTTGTCTGAGACTTGACGTCTAACGTAAGCCTCACAACCCCAAACCCTCATGAAAGACATCTTGGGACTCCTCCCAGTCCATATCGTATATGGTGTCTTCATGACCGCCTTTGATGGAACACGGTTAAGTGTGAACGCTGCCGTGTCTAGAGCATATCCCCAAAAGGATATAGGAAGATCTGCGTGACTCATCATAGATCGTACCATATCTAATAAGGTACGATTCCTCCTTTCGGATACACCATTCCACTGTGGTGTCCCAGGAGGAGTGAGTTGAGATAGAATCCCACACTCAGCTAAATAGTCACGAAACTCATGGCTCAAGTATTCTCCACCTCGATCTGATCGAAGTATTTTAATACTCTTGCCGAGTTGGTTTTGTACTTCATTTCTGAATTCTTTGAACTTTTCAAAGGACTCGGACTTATGTGTCATCAAGTACACATAACCATATCTACTGAAATCATCAGTAAATGTGATGAAGTATCTATAACCACCTCGAGCAGCAACATTGAAAGGGCCACATACATCAGAATGTATGAGTCCTAACAAATCTGTTGCCCTCTCGCTATGTCCACTAAAGGGAGTCTTAGTCATCTTGCCTAGAAGGCATGACTCGCATGTCTCATATGATTCAAAATCAAATGAATCCAGCAATCCATCCTTATGGAGCTGGGACAAGCGACTCTCATTTATGTGGCCTAAGCGACAGTGCCAGAGATAGGTTGGGTTCAACTCATTTGATCTCAACCTCTTGGTACTTACATTATAGATAGGGCGTTCTAAGTCTAGAATGTAGAGTCCGTTGATAAGATCTGCACTACAATAGAACATTTCATTTAAATAGACTGAACAACATTTGTTCTTAATTATAAATGAGAAGCCTTTCTTGTCTAGACAAGAAACAGAAATTATGTTCTTAGTAAGTGCAGGTACATAACAACAATCATCTAGTTCCAGTACAAGCCCAGAGGGCAGAGATAGAAAATAAGTTCCTACAGCAACAGCAGCAACTCGTGCTCCATTGCCTACTCGTAGGTCCACCTCGCCCTTTGCCAATGCCCTGCTATTTCTCAGCCCCTGCACATTGGTACAAATGTGAGAAGCACATCCAGTATCTAATACCCATGATGTAGAAATAGAAAGGTTGACTTCTATAACATATATACCTGAAGTAGAAGGCTCGCTTCTCTTCTTCTTAAGATCCTCCAGGTAGATCTTGCAGTTTCTTTTCCAATGCCCTTTCTCACCGCAATGGAAACAGGTGGCATCCTTCTGCACCCCACCCTTGGGTTTAAGTGCTGCAGAGCTGGCTTTGCCCTTGGTTTGGGTCTTACCCTTACCTTTGGGCTTCCACTTACCCTTGCCTTTGCCCTTCTGTACCATCAGGACGGTACTAGGCTTGGTGAGATTAGGCTCAGCAGTTCTTAACATGTTGAGTATCTCGGGAAGTGGTTTGTCTAATTCGTTCATGTTGTAATTCATGACGAATTGACGGTAACCTGGCGGCAACGATTGCAGAATCAGGTCGGTAGCCAGCTCTTGGCCCAAGGGAAACCCTAGTCTATCGAGGTTCTCGACGTACCCAATCATCTTGAGTACGTGAGTTCCTACTGGGTTCCCTCTTTCATCTTGCATGAAAAGAGGGCCTGAGTCACTTCGAACCGCTCATGCCTTGCCTGCCCTTGATATAATTGCTTGAGGTGGCCAATCATATCGTAAGCATTCATGTTCTCGTGTTGCTCCTGAAGCTCAGAGGACATGCAGCATAGCATTAGGCACGACACGTCTAACGGTCGTCTTGTTGCTTCTGATGAGCATCTCTAACGCTACGGATGGCTGAGGGTGGTGGTGCTTCAGGAACTGCTTGTTCTAGAACGTACAGCTTACGTTCCTGTTTGAGGACTATCCTCAAGTTCCTGTACCAGTCCAGGAAATTAGCTCCAGTGAGCTTGTCCTTCTCAAGGACAGATCGCAGAG
>JAGFNQ010001158.1:0-27547 GCA_024364735.1 Boesenbergia rotunda | reverse complement strand
TGTGAGTTGTATTGCGGACATTCAGTAGATGAGTTTAAGATCCCAATCAAATACACAAGCATGTATACTCAAATAGGTGAATTATCATTTATTAATATAAATGTTTTACAATCATAAGGCGATTGCCTTAGGACACTTCTCTCATATCACTAACAAACTCCCACTTGGCCTAATGCCAATCGCTACGGTATCCAATACCACAGGCTCTAACATGACCCTCAAACTTGCTTTGAGGCAAGGCCTTAGTTAAAGGATCCGCTATATTCCTTTCAGTGGGAACTCTCTCAATTTGTATGTCATTCCTACTTATAATCTCTCTGATCAGATGATAGCGGCGAAGCACGTGTTTGGATCGCTGATGAGACCTTGGTTCCTTTGCTTGTGCAATAGCTCCATTGTTGTCGCAGTAAACCGGCACTGCATCATCAATGGTTGGAACCACACCAAGTTCGGAGACAAACTTCTTGATCCAGACTGCTTCCTTTGCTGCTTCCGAAGCTGCGATATATTCCGCTTCCGTGGTGGAATCCGCTACGGTGTCTTGTTTGGAACTTTTCCAACTTACTGCGCCTCCATTCAAAGTAAATACGTATCCAGACTGCGATTTGGAGTCATCCTTATCTGTCTGGAAACTGGCATCTGTATACCCACGTATTACCAAATCTCCTTCTCCATATATTAGGAACACATCCTTAGTTCTTCTTAAGTACTTAAGGATTGTCTTAACAGCCGCCCAGTGATCCATTCCTGGATCCGACTGGTATCTGCTTGTGACGCTCAAAGCATACGATACATCAGGCCTAGTACATAACATAGCATACATGATAGATCCTATCGCGGATGCATAGGGAATCTTATTCATGCAAATCCTCTCGTCTTCTGTGCGCGGACACATAGACTTTGAAAGGTTGATCCCATGCCTGATGGGAAGGTAACCTTTCTTGGATTCCGACATGCTAAACCTTTTTAGCACTCGGTCTATATATGTAGACTGCGAAAGACCAAGCAACCGTTTTGATCTATCTCTATAGATTCTAATCCCAAGGATATAGGTTGCTTCTCCCAGGTCTTTCATGGAGAAAGTTTTGGATAACCAAATTTTAACTGTCTGTAAGACTGAAATATCGTTTCCTATAAGTAAGATGTCGTCGACATATAATACTAGGAATACGACTGCACTCCCACTAACCTTCTTGTACACACAGGTTCGTCAGGATTTTGTGAGAAATCAAACTTTTTGATTGTCTCATCAAAACGGATGTTCCAGCTCCTAGATGCTTGCTTCAGTCCATATATGGATCGTCGAAGCTTGCATACCTTGGTTTTATCAACCGATGTGAAACCTTCAGGTTGTATCATGTATACGTCCTCAAGCAGGTTTCCGTTAAGGAAAGCTGTTTTCACATCCATTTGCCAAATCTCATAATCATAATGAGCTGCTATGGCTAGGAGCATCCGAATGGATTTAAGCATAGCTACTGGCGAATAGGTTTCGTCATAATCAATTCCTTGTTTCTGACGATATCCTTTTGCCACTAATCTAGCCTTAAAGGTAACAACATTACCTTCCATGTCGGTTTTCTTCTTGAAAACCCACTTGCACCCTATGGGTTTAATCCCTTCAGGTGGGTTAACCAAGTCCCATACTTGATTTTCGTACATGGAATCCATTTCCGACTTCATGGCTTCAAGCCATTTGTCCCTTTCTGAACTTTTCAGAACATCTTCATAACTGATAGGTTCGTCATCGCCAATGAGCAACACGTCGTTCGATTCACTTACGAGAAATCCGTATCTCTCTGGAATGTTGCGTGTCCTATCAGACCTACGAAGAGGTGGTGTAGTTTTAGGTTCAACTGATAGCTCATCATTATGAATTATCGGTTGTGGGCCTAGACTAGGTGTCTCTGTAATGTCTATTGGAGTTTCTTGAACTTCATCAAGTTCAATGCCACTCCCACTGTTTTCTTGTAAAAGAAATTCTTTTTCTAGAAATACAGCATGCCTTGAAACAAACACCTTTTGTTCCAAGGGATGATAGAATTGGTAACCCTTCGTTTCCTTAGGGTATCCAATAAATAGACATTTATCAGACTTAGCATCCAATTTGTCTGATACAACCCGCTTCACATAAGCAGGACAACCCCATATCTTAAGGTGAGTTAAGTGAGGTTTCTTACTATTCCAAATCTCATATGGAGTAGTAGAGACTACCTTGGTCGGGACTCTGTTTAATAAATAAACAGCTGTCTTAAGTGCATAACCCCAAAAGGATTTTGGAAGAGTTGCATGATTCATCATCGACCTAACCATGTCCATCAAGGTTCGGTTGCGCCTCTCAGATACACCATTATGCTGTGGTGTATATGGCGGAGTCCATTGGGATAATATCCCATTGTCCCTTAGATAATCTTGAAACTCTTGACTTAAGTATTCACCACCCCGATCGGATCGAAGTATTTTAATACTTTTGCCAAGTTGTTTCTCTACTTCATTTCTGAACTCTTTGAATTTATCAAAGGCTTCAGATTTGTGTTTCATCAAGAACACGTACCCGAATCGTGAGTGATCATCGATAAAGGTGATGAAGTAGCTATAGCCTCCTTGTGCAGGAGTTGACATTGGTCCACATACATCGGTATGTATTAGACCAAGCAACTCTCCCACTGGATTACCTTTTCCGGTAAAGGGTAATTTGGTCATCTTGCCTTTTAAGCATGATTCGCATGTATCAAATGAACCGGGTTCAAATGATTCCAAAATTCCACATCGGTGTAATTCGGTCATGCGTTTCTTACTTACATGGCCAAGACGACAATGCCAAGTGTAGGAGTCTATTCGATTATCTATTCGAGCACGTTTGTTGCTAACTTCGATATTGAAAACGTCACTGGATAAATCTAACGTGTAGATGCCATTGCACAAAGTTCCATTCCCATAAAGAACGCCATTTAAAGTTATGTAACAACAATTGTTACTAAAAGTTAAATGATAACCCTTTTCATTCAAACATGAAATAGATACAATGTTCTTTATTAACGAAGGAACGAAATAGCAATTATCCAATTCTAAGATACGTCCAGTGGGAGCTTTAGCAAATATGTTCCGATGGCAACAGCAGCAATCTTTGCTCCATTTCCAACTCGCAAATTCGCTTCTCCTTGACGAGTCTTCTTCTATTCCTTAGCCCTTGTATGTCATTACATATATGTGAGCTACACCCAGTATCAAGTACCCATGTGTTTGAGGAAATAGAGTGACATTCAATAACGAAGATACTTGAAGAGGATGGGGCATCGGATGCCTTCTCTTTCAAGGACTCAAGATAAATCTTGCAGTTTCTTCGCCAGTGACCCTCCTTGCCACAATGATGGCAAGTGCCTTTTGGTTTCTTTTCAGTCTTTTTAGCCTTTTTTTCTTTCCCTTATTCTGTTCTTTGGCCTTCCTCTTAGAACCTTTCTTTGAGGAACCAACTAACAGTATCGTCTTCTGATCCTGCTTTACAGAAGGCTCTATAGTCTTCAGCAGGTTGAGCAACTCAGGAAACTGGTCTGGAGTTGCATTTTCAGAAGGACGTTTGGGAAGTTGATCTTCAAGGACACAAGCAGGCTTTTCTGCCTTAAGGACTATCCTCAGGTTTCGAAGCCAGTCTATGAAGTTAGGCCCAGTTAATTTGTTGGTGTCCAAGATGGAACGCAAATTCAGAGAAGACATGATCGAGTGATTAACCTAGAAATACAAATTGAGATTATGTGAGAAGATTTATTAAAGAATGTATCAACATACATAAATTAAATCCTATTTATTTTTCGAATTGATTCACCCTTATTATCAATTCGGGAGATCGTAGGAACATCTCCAAATAGGTTGATATCCAACCATAGATAAGAACAACCATGGCTGTGGCCATCAAGTTCCTCTTAGCTATGAAGGTAGGTAATTATACCGATTACACATCACATATATGTAACTATCACATTATGCTATCAACTAATTGAATGTTTGCATAAAACATTGGGTTGTTAACTCATTAACAAGTATGTATCATTATACATAGCACCCAACTGCACCTCTCTTTACATCGACCTTGGCTGTGGCACAACAAATCGATGCTCCAAGCTTAAGGCTGACCCATTAATCAAGAAATAGTTTTAACATGGTTGGAGCTCATTCAACCGCTTAGTCAGGCTTGGATGTGTCCAACAACCAAAACTAATGATTGACCTCTGACTCGAACTATATTATTCATAAACTAATTCCATGGTTTGAACATGTTGAGGTTCAAGTCGGGCATGGATGTGTCCATCAACCCAAGCGAGAAACAAAACTCCGATTCTAACCATATTAATGGAAGGTGTTGGCCTTAATATTTTGTAAGGGGTTTTGGGTCTCATTCTTTTAAGCACATTCATGACATAAAATTATGTCATGACTAACGATTTCCTTAATAAAGTATGTATGTGACTTAATTTATCAAGTCTCATGAATTAAATTAGGAACCGGATTTCCTAATTATAATTTCATACTTTATTAAAGGAATTATTTTGGGAAACAATTTCCTAAATTGTCATAATTAATTTCGGAAATAATATGTTCAAGACTTTGATTTCTCTAAATCAAATATTATTAAATTAAGAGACAAATCCCTTAATTCAACCACATATTATTTTCATGAAAATCTCATATAAGAAACTCTATAGGAAACCATTTTCCTAATTAATTTTGGAGACAACAATATGTAAGAGGATCACCTCTTAAACATATTTTATTCATGGATTTAATTAATTACAATAAATTGTTTTCTAAGGGTGGCTCCCCGAGTCTCAGACACCCAAAGAAAAGTAATGTGTTGTAAATCCAATTGGACGGCTCTCCGAGGCTCAATCCAATCAAACATGACAATTTCAATTAAAAAATGGGAAATTAAATTACAACAACTAACTTTAAATTGGACGGCTCCCCGAGGCTCAATCCAAAATAAAGAATTTTGTTGTCAATTTAAAAACCAATTCAAATTTAAATGTCAATTAACTGTCCATGAATTTGTCTAGACTTTCTTAAAAGAAAGTGCCCAAAATTGCGAGATTTCGAAAATTGATTTTCAGAATAATTGTAAGTTTCTGGTACAAAGGAAACTTACATATTTCCAAAATTGGAAAATTTCTAAAATAGAAAAATTTCCAAAATTGGAAAGTTTCCAAAGATGGGAAGATTTCAAAATTATTATAAAATTTCAGAAAATAGAAAATTTCAAACGTTTGCGAAATTTCATGAGGATTTCCAAACTTTGAAATTCCTAAATCTAAAATTTATTATAATTCGAATGTTTCCATAATTGAAAATTTTTTCCGAAATTGAGATCATGACAAAGTTTTCCATAAAACAATTATTTGATTAAGTCGAACACTAACCGGCTCTGATACCACTGTTGGGACCGGGTGCATGTCGACAAGGATACGAGTTCGTAAAATTTAAAATTTTTACGTGCAGCGGAAGAGTTTGCATAAAATAATTTCCTAAATTATTTTAACTTCGTATCTAGCATGCAACCTTATAGTGTATCGACATAATCATAAAATAAAAGTTTGCGAAAAAGTAAACTAATTTACTTTTGTACCTTCGTAACTCGAAGAAAGGGACGAGATCCAACCGTAGCGTCCCTTGGAAGCTTCGCCTCTATTCGCGTCCACGCCGAGTTCTCTTCGGGATGACTTCGCAAAGTCACGAGTTTTTTGCCGACGAGAACTACTAGATTCTCTAAAGGCACAACTAGAAGAATAAGAGAAATAATGGAAAACTAACCAACGAAGTAACGGAATCGTATTCCGGGAAGAGAGGAGTCGCTATCCGCTTCTTCTTCTTCGTGTTCGGGTTCTCCTCCTTCTTGATTGCTCACGCCAACTTCACCTTGGAAGTTGGTTGGGTGCGCCGGCCCTAATCCACAAGGGTGGGCGCCGGCCCTAGGCAAGAGAGGGAGAGGGAGAGGAGAAGAGATTAAGAGAGAGAGGGAGAGCTCTATGATAAGTTGAGTTAGGAATAAGGGCTAGCCTTTGGTTCCTTTATATAGTAGCAAGTCCTTTGCTAAGTCTCCCTCTAAACCGAATTAACGGAATTAACGGAATTAGTTATAAGAAATTTATCTTATAAATTTTCTTATTAATTATTCCATTTAAACCGAGTCTTTATTATAAACCAATTTATAATAAAACAAATTAATTATCATAAGAAAATTTATCCTATAAATTCTCTTATGAATTTTATTATAACTAAATTTATAATAAAAACTAATTAATTATCATAAGAAATTTATCCTATAAATTCTTATGAATTATTCCGTTTAAACCAAGTTTTATAATAACTAATTTATAATAAAACAAATTCTTCTTCTCTTTAAATTATAGAATAAATTTTATAAGAAATTTATAAACTTTCTTATTATGGAAAAATCAATTCATAATTGATTTTATAAAATTAAAATAAACCCAATTCATGGATTATTTTAATCTTCCATAAAAGAATAAATTTTTATAAATTTATTTATATAAATTTCTTTATACAAATTTATTTATCCATAATTTATAAAATAAATCACGCTGGATTTATCTTATTAATTAAACCAAAATTAATTGGTTTTCTCCTCTTTATTGGCCGGCCACCAAACAGGGGTTTGGCACCCTCTTTGGCCGGCCAAACCAACCCTGACCGCAGCGAATTAAACTCATTTAATTCACCTAAAAAGCGTTCAAAAGATTTAGCCATTTTTAGCTTCCATCGCGCCTCTGACTAACACAGATTCGACTTATTTCTCTTGATCGGAAAATCCAATTTTCAACTCGTTTTAAATCCCTCGGATTACTCGTAGTGCGTGTGACTAAATAGACTTTCGATTTATGTTGGCCGTCTATAATTAACTAATTATAGAACGATCATGAGTGGCACCTAGTAGTACATCATGATCCCCAATTAATCGAAATATCAACGGTTTGACCTCAGAAGAAATTATTCTGAAACCCTTCAGCAACTCTAATGAATCGTGCCCCATTCCCTTCACCACCTTATACCCACTTGGTTCAGGACATGGTCAATGGTGTCAGTCCCCACTAGGCTGACTACGTCACACCTAGCCCAAGTAATGTCTTACTCGTCCTTTGGATTTCTAATTACTCTCATGTATTTTAGAGACTCTCACTCTAAACATGATATGCTCTGGCCAGAGGCTTTGAGTAACAATCCGACGATAGGCCTGGGTATACATCTCCTCGCAAGGAGTGGTGAATCCTTTGTAGGCTGTTCAAACATCTTCGGGCACTTCGGCTTATACCCGATCATCCTGGGTCCACACCACTTTGGATATGCTTGCTTAAGATGTCAAAGTATAAGTCTCCATGACCAAGATGACTTGAACACCGCAAGTCAAAGGAACATCGTACTTAAGCCGCAGTAAGATCGTCATTGACATATCTACATGTAGATTCCCATATGAAGTCTTACAGCTAGTCACTCCAATGAACTAGTTCCCTTAACTAGCATCCATGTTTATCTCCGGACATCCCAATGTCACCAGCCAGTGAGAATCAGCTGAATAGAGAATAACCCATGCTAGTCTCAACAGAACTGATAATGTCCGTTTTTATCAATTCATCGACTAGGGATATTTTCAATACTTCACATTTGCCCATTTAGAGATAATCACTAGTTGTGATCTCATCACAAATTCTCTTATGCTGTGAGTTGTATTGCGGGCATTCAGTAGATGAGTTTAAGATCCCAATCAAATACACAAGCATGTATACTCAAATAGTGAATTATCATTTATTAAAATAAATGTTTTACAATCATAAGGCGATTGCCTTAGGACACTTCTCTCATATCACTAACAATAAGCATAGCACATTCTTGTTTCTTACTAGGTCCGTTCATAGTCCGTCGACCTAGGAGTTGCATAGCACATTCTTATCATATCATAAGCATATCATCATAACCTATCACATCATTGCCATATCATGAGCATGGCATGCCTCTTATCTTATCATGAAGAGTGCTCTTAGTCCCGACTTACAGGGAAGCATCTCTTAGGCATTTCATCATACATAAGCCATGCATAACATAAGGGTGCTTAAAGAGCTTAAACATAGACATGTACATCATGATTCTTAGAGCATGAACAAGCATGGGAGAAGACATGTTATCACCTATACTACTCACAGCATATTATGGGCATCCTAGGCGTGCCTAATTGGGTTGTAGTTTCCCCCTTAGCCCAAATTCTTATTTAATCAGAAAATTCCAGCATATAAACTCTAAGTTTAGAGCATGATAAACCATGAAAAACATTACACTAACATCATACATTAAGGTAGGCATCATAGAGGAGACATTAGAAGGCATGTTGGGGTTGTTACCCCTTCTTAAGTCCTACTTACCATTCTTTACAGAAAATTCCAGCATACATACCTTAGTTTCCAAGCATGTTAAAATCATGAATAAACCATATTTACATCACATATCATCTTATATATCATCATACTAAACCTAATCATGTCTCGTAGGGTAGTTTAACCTTCACAAATCCTAATTTTCCATACTTGGCCGAATGATGTAGGATAAGGGAAAAGTTGGATCTTTGAACCAACCTTTATACAAACACCTTGTATACACTATCATGCAATATACTAAGCATAGAATACATCATGCTTAATCATACAACCTTAAGCCCTAATTTCCATGTTCATGGCCGAAACTTGCACAAGGGGAAAAACCCTAATTTTGTCATCCCAACATGGAGGGAAATCTATATATATATATATCCTAATTCCCAAGGGTCTCCTCATGCATTAGGGAGTAACCAAGGCCTCTCCCTTGGAGGTGGCCGAATGGTGTAGGGGTGCAAACCCTAGTGTTTCAAACAAGCAAACCAAAGGAATCATGTAACAACAATTACACTGCAGGCGAGGGGATACTTACATCCTTTCGCTTGAGATTCTATTTCTTTAAGTCCCTTAGGGTACCCTTGGTTGAAGGAGAAGTGAAGGTTCCTCTTACTCTTTCTTCTCTAGACTCCTTGGCCCTAATAGAGGGCAAGAGCCTTCTTCCTTCCAATCCCCTAGGGTTAGAATCCTAGGGAGCACTTTTCGAAAAATGGAAAAGAGGAGAGGAGAAGAAGGAATTTCGGTGATGAGAGGGAGGAAGAAGAAGAAGAAGAGGAAGTTACTCTAACTTCTCATTCCCTTATTTATACTTTTCTCATGAAGAGACATGTTTCTTCACTTCCCTAGCTTTTAACAAGTATGTTTCTTATTCCCTCTACAAGAAATATGGCTTGGTTCATTGGTTATGACATGGTTAGTGCAACTAGGAGGTTCAAGGTTTAATCCTTGCTTCCTCCTATCCACCTCTTCTTTTTATCTCTATTTGCACTAATCCATATCAAAGCCCATTAAGTCAAGCCCATCATGAAATTTCATAATATTAATAATATTTCATGAATTCATAATATTTCATAATATTCCATAAATATTATTTCATTATATTTTTAATATTTCATATTCATGAATCCATAATATTTCATGATAATATTTCATGAATTTATATTATTTCATAATACTAATAATATTTCATGAATTCATAATATTAATAATATTTCATGATTTCATATCATTTCATAATATTAATAATATTTCATGAATTTCATGATATTTCATATTCATGAATTCATAATATCTCCTAATATTCCATAATAATATTTCATGAATTTTTATAATATTTCATATGGGAAAATTTTGGGGCGTTACAATCCTCCATACCTTATAAAAAGTTAGTCCCAAACTTTAAAATAATTCCGGATACTTTAATCGTATTGCCTCCTCTCGTTCCCAAGTGGCTTCTTCGAATTGTTCGTTCCACCACAGAACCTTTACTAAGGCCACTTCCTTGTTCCTTAGCTTTCTGACTTCCCGATCTAAGATCTGAATAGGTTGGTTTTCATAACTTAGGTCCTTATTTGTCGCATGGTTACTATAGGGTATATGAGATCTTATTTATTATATCATCAAAATTTATTTATCCCATCGTATAATTTATAAATCTACATATAAAAACTGGTCCAATTCAGCGAACTAGATTTGCCATTCCCTCGCTCATCTCCCCTCGGCAGCATAAGTACCATCTATAGCTGCCTGCATCTGGTGTAACTGGGGATGAGCACCTTCGTACTGAGCATGTTGCTGCTGGGGTGCTTTAGCTGCAGTAGGACACTCTCTAGCCATGTGTCCTTCCTTTCCGCAGGTGAAGCATCTCCTGGTGCCCAAGAGGCATGTCCCGAGGTGCATCTTCCCACAAGTGACGCATGAAGGGTACTTAGGTTTCTTGTCTGCTGAACCACTGGCAGATTTATCCCATGGCTTCCTTTTTCCGTTGTGGTTCTTTTCCGAGTGGGGGTTAATATCCTGAGGTTTCTGACCTCCCAACTGACCCTGATCCTTGCTGACAGTCAATGCTCGGTTCTGCTGGTTAACATTCTTCAAATAATGCTCGGTAATAAGGGCGCTGCTGAACAGCTCCTCTGTCGTCTGGGGCCTATTAACGCCGCCAGTTACATTTAGAGCTATCTCGGGCCTGAGCATCTTGAGCATTAATCTGACCCTTTCTTTCTCTGTACTGACCAACTCCGGACATAATCGTGCCAGTCAGTTAAATTGCTTAACGGCATCGTTGACTGAGAGATTTCCCTGTCGGAATTCAGTGAACTCATCAAAGTGCCTGTTTGTGACTCGCATATTAATGAATTCTTCCAGAAATTCAGACTCAAAGTCCTTCCACTTCATCTGGTCCACTGACCTTCTAGCTTTTACCCGTTCCCACCACATCCTGGCATCGCCAGTGAGGCAGAACGAGACGCACTTAATTTTCTCATGCTCGGGCCAGTCTAATAATTCCACTGTGCTCTCAACTGTCTTGAGCCAGGCCTGGGCATCCCAGGGCTCGCAGGTGCCCGAGAACTTTTCCGGCTTAAGTCTCTGCCACTAAATCAGATAGGCCTCCTGTCGGACTCCCCGGACCAGAGTGTCTGGGGGTGCCTGGGCTATTGGAGGCTCAGAAGGTATCGCATTCTGACTTCCCTGCGGGGTTGCAGTGTTCCCCTGCTGGGTCATCAGAGTGTTTATTATCTGTTGTTGTTCAGTGACCTGACGCTGCAGGTCCGTGATCACTTGCATCATATTAGGTGGGGGTGCTGTCTCATTACCCCGATTGCTACGTCCTCTAGCCATATCTATCATACAGGTGATAAATAAGCCACATAAGAATTTATGCTACTTTCACTTGTTATGCAAGTATCAATCATCTCTATACATGTCATTACTGTACATTCAATAAAATAAAGCGAGGTTAGGATCTCTTACTTGGAAGCGGCAGGATGAAGCTTGATGTGTGTGTGGTGGAGGGAAAACCTGCTCTGATACCAACTTGTAACGCCCTCCCTTATATCTACTCTCGGGGCGGGGTCACGTACATTCAATCATATAGTAATTTTTTTTTCTATCTTCTTTCTAGCATGGCATTAAAACCACAATGCAAGGGCTAAGAACTGAGCATGCTTGTTTAACTATCAAAGTCATTCTATAACATGATAAGTTCACTAGTAATGTAACTCATAGCATAATCAAGTATAAGAGACCTCCAAGGTAAACACTATCATGTCATGTCAATCCTAATCACTAACACTTATTGTCAAGGGAACATAAACATAAACATAAATATGTAGATATAGAAGTCTTTCTTTCCCGAGCCACCACCCCACACATCTTCAGCCTTCCTGCCTCTTCCTTTAGTTCATGTGTTCCTTACCTTTATCTGCAGCATAAGACAACACATAACTAGTAAGCATAAAAGCTTAGTAAGGATCCGGTCCTACTCACAAAATCCATACGAAAGCATACAGCATGTGTACATAACAAGACATAAGCATGAGTTCATCATAGCATACTAAACATCAAAGTTTCTAAGCATGCAGTATAAAGTATGGAATGCATATACATAAGGATGCTTAACTTTTTAAAATCATACTTTTAAATACTTAAACATCATCATATCATTATTGGGGGTCCCCGGCTTGTACAACATACATACATTATAAGCGCGCATCCCTAAGTAGATACGAGGTAGCGAGCCCCGACCTACTAGGGTAAGGACAGCTACGGTAGTCCCAGAACCGAGGCGTTCTTAAGGTGCCCATCCCTGTTGCACAGCTACGGTAGTGCCAGAACCGTGGATAGCATAGTCGGTAGTCCAGAACCGGGACGTTCTTAAGGTACCCATCCCTTGGACCCATACTTTGGTCCGGTACAAGCCCATTCATAAAGTAAAATAACATACATGGATTTTATCATATCATAAGCATAGCACATTCTTGTTTCTTACTAGGTCCGTTCATAGTCCGTCGACCTAGGAGTTGCATAGCACATTCTTATCATATCATAAGCATATCATCATAACCTATCACATCATTGTCATATCATGAGCATGGCATGCCTCTTATCTTATCATGAAGAGTGCTCTTAGTCCCGACTTACAGGGAAGCATCTCTTAGGCATTTCATCATACATAAGCCATGCATAACATAAGGGTGCTTAAAGAGCTTAAACATAGACATGTACATCATGATTCTTAGAGCATGAACAAGCATGGGAGAAGACATGTTATCACCTATACTACTCACAGCATATTATGGGCATCCTAGGCGTGCCAAATTGGGTTGTAGTTTCCCCCTTAGCCCAAATTCTTATTTAATCAGAAAATTCCAGCATATAAACTCTAAGTTTAGAGCATGATAAACCATGAAAAACATTACACTAACATCATACATTAAGGTAGGCATCATAGAGGAGACATTAGAAGGCATGTTGGGGTTGTTACCCCTTCTTAAGTCCTACTTACCATTCTTTACAGAAAATTCCAGCATACATACCTTAGTTTCCAAGCATGTTAAAATCATGAATAAACCATATTTACATCACATATCATCTTATATATCATCATACTAAACCTAATCATGTCTCGTAGGGTAGTTTAACCTTCACAAACCCTAATTTTCCATACTTGGCCGAATGATGTAGGATAAGGGAAAAGTTGGATCTTTGAACCAACCTTTATACAAACACCTTGTATACACTATCATGCAATATACTAAGCATAGAATACATCATGCTTAATCATACAACCTTAAGCCCTAATTTCCATGTTCATGGCTGAAACTTGCACAAGGGGAAAAACCCTAATTTTGTCATCCCAACATGGAGGGAAATCTATATATATATATATCCTAATTCCCAAGGGTCTCCTGATGCATTAGGGAGTAACCAAGGCCTCTCCCTTGGAGGTGGCCGAATGGTGTAGGGGTGCAAACCCTAGTGTTTCAAACAAGCAAACCAAAGGAATCATGTAACAACAATTACACTGCAGGCGAGGGGATACTTACATCCTTTCGCTTGAGATTCTACTTCTTTAAGTCCCTTAGGGTACCCTTGGTTGAAGGAGAAGTGAAGGTTCCTCTTACTCTTTCTTCTCTAGACTCCTTGGCCCTAATAGAGGGCAAGAGCCTTCTTCCTTCCAATCCCCTAGGGTTAGAACCCTAGGGAGCACTTTTCGAAAAATGGAAAAGAGGAGAGGAGAAGAAGGAATTTCGGTGATGAGAGGGAGGAAGAAGAAGAATAAGAGGAAGTTACTCTAACTTCTCATTCCCTTATTTATACTTTTCTCATGAAGAGACATGTCTCTTCACTTCCCTAGCTTTTAACAAGCATGTTTCTTATTCCCTCTACAAGAAATATGGCTTGGTTCATTGGTTATGACATGGTTAGTGCAACGAGGAGGTTCAAGGTTCAATCCTTGCTTCCTCCTTTCCACCTCTTCTTTTTATCTCTATTTGCACTAATCCATATCAAAGCCCATTAAGCCAAGCCCATCATGAAATTTCATAATATTAATAATATTTCATGAATTCATAATATTTCATAATATTCCATAAATATTATTTCATTATATTTTTAATATTTCATATTCATGAATCCATAATATTTCATGATAATATTTCATGAATTTATATTATTTCATAATACTAATAATATTTCATGAATTCATAATATTAATAATATTTCATGATTTCATATCATTTCATAATATTAATAATATTTCATGAATTTCATGATATTTCATATTCATGAATTCATAATATCTCCTAATATTCCATAATAATATTTCATGAATTTTTATAATATTTCATATGGGAAAATTTTGGGGCGTTACAGTACACAAAGGAAAACCTAACTTAAACCCTTTGCCCAAACATCAAAACACAAGGTCACTCCGAACCTTAGATTGCCTCAACAATCTCCCCCGTTTTGATGTTTGGCAATACGTTTAAGTTAGGGAAACAAATAGTAATAAAGAATAGCAAAAACAATGCTAAATAAATGCATATGCAATGCATACATGGATCCTATCCCAAGGCATCCCACACCTAACCCTCCAAGTTAGGAATTTTTACCAAATCGGGCTTTTTAAGGCTTCTCTCAAGCTCCCCCTGCATTGGACTTACAATGGCTTTTTAAGAACCTCTCCAAGGTTCCCCTTACGCCACAAGTGGAGCAACCATGCTCCCCCTTAATCTCAACTCCCTCTAAACCTAGGGTTTCTAGCAAAGGTAAGTTTGGTTTCCCAACATAAACTCAAACTTCTCCCCCTTTGCCATACATCAAAAAGACCCCAATAATATCCCAATTATTGGTTCTTTTAATCCCCAATGATCATAAACAATGTGTAATAGCCCCCCATACACTTGTTTTGCATCATTTGGACCCCAAACAAGCTGCTGATATAAAAATTGGCCTTGACCAGTTGACTGCCAAAATGGCAGTCGACTGATACTCTGAAAGTCTGAAATTTCAGCATTTCTGACGAAATTCAGAAATGCGCCAAAAATTCCACAAATCTCCAAAAATTCTTAAATTTTATGGAGAGGTTTTTGGTACCCATATCTACTTGGGAAAAATACATTCCAAAATGTATCTATCACCATTCCCATGTTTGACATAAAACCCAAAACTAGCCAAAAACTTCAATCAAACCTTGACCTAAAGTCCTAGTTTTGGTTTCCTCTTGATGTCTTTGCCCATGCCACCCCATAATGCATCCCTAGCATTGATTTACATGGCAATTACACACCAAAAACTAATTTTCATGCAATATGACCCCAATGTCATATTTCCATGCATGAAACTCAAAAATACCGTGCCAAAACCCAAGAATTGAGACTCAAGTCCGTCTCCAATTCTTTTGGCACACTCCATGGTCCATCTAGACCACTAGGAGCACCCCTCCTAAGGTCAATTCATCATATATCCCAAAGGCTTCTAGAGCTCTCCCTTGAGCTCTTAGCCCTAGCCACCTCCCTAGGTGACTCAACAAATGCTAAACCACACCGGTGAACCTCCGGTGACTCTTGACCTACGAACTCAACCCTCTTAACCTTGGACCCCTTGTCCTTAGTTAAGACCTTTTCCTTTCCTTTTGATGGCATTCCCTTGCCATTCTTGCACTCCCCCTTCTTACCATAATCATATGCTACCCTAGCATATCTCTTTTCCTTGGCATGGGAGACCCTAGATCGGTATCCTAGACCCAATCTATAATTGTTGGATTTTAGACCACCCAACATCATATCCAAACCCTTAGATCCAATAGTGAATCTCTCTAGGGTTTTCTCTAACCTCTTAAGTTTTTCCCTTAAAGCTTGATTTTCCCATTCTAGGTTCCTAAACCTAGAATCCACATGCCCATTTTGGATATTCCTAGAACTATCCATTTTCTTAGGCATTTGTTTCCCTCCCATGGGATTAATGCCTTTAGCCTTGGATACACAGGTCTTAGATTTACCATGATGCATGCTTTTCTTAGGATATGTATCTACCTTGTTATCCTTATTCCTATCATGATATTTAAAACCATGGTTATGCCCAAAAAGATAATTTTCATGAAATCTAGCATGCATGGGTGAGTGATTTGCATTATTTCTAATATTCATGGATGGGTAATTTGCATGATTCTTAGCATTCATGGAGGAACTTAAATATGAATGGCAATTTAATCTAGGGTTAGGAATTACCTCCCTTACCCTTATAGTCCCTCCTTGATGTGGGCTTCTCTTCTTCCTTTGCACTTTCTCCCATCTCCTAAAGTGCTTCATCTTCTTAAGCTCTCCACTCTTTGGGCACTTGGTGTGGTAGTGCCCTAACTCACCACACATGAAGTATCTAATCTCCTTTTTCTTTTCTTGGGCTCCTCCAATCCTACAATCCATGTTAGATTTAAATCGAATGGACTCGGGTTTAGATTTTACCTCCTACTTATCTTTTGGGCACTTGTCCTTGTAGTGCCCCTTTTCGTTGCAACCAAAGCATGTGATGTGCTCCTTCAATTTAGCTTTGGTGGAGGTGGAGATTAGGTTGACTTCTTCTTCAATCTTGGATGATGTGGATGCTTCCTCTTGCTCCAGTATCAATGACGGTCTCTCCTCCCCCTCAATCCTTGAGGTGGAGACCTCTTCCTTTTCTTCTCTTGAGGTGGTTGAAGATCTCTCACTCTCTTCTTCCACTTTACTTGGGGATGTAGATAACTTAATTCTCTCCTCTTCTTGAATCATGGGGCTTTTCTCCTTAGGCTTTTGAGTTTGTGTAGGAGTTTCATGATATCTTTTCAATTTATCCCATAATTCACATGCATTTTCATATTTTCCTACAACACTCAAAACATTATTAGGCAAAAGATTTATCAAAGTGCTAATTACCTTCTCGTTTGCTTTCGCTTGATCTTGTTGTTCTTGACTCCAATATCTAGGCCTAAGCCTCTTCCAGTGCTTATCCTTTGGAGTCTCATATGGCACTTCAAGTGCGATTCGAAGTTCCCACTCCATTCCAAACCAAGTTTCAATCCTCGCCCTCCAAAAGTTGAAATCTTGATAATCGTAGGGCAGTGGAGTGTAGATGTCTTCCCCCAACTTATCTTCCATGATGTTTCTTCCTCTAGCGTATGCTCCCTCGGCGGTTAGTCCGATCAAGAGCGGTCCTTCGCTCTGATACCAACTGAGAGATCGATGTAGGCGTGCAGAGGGGGGTGAATGCACTTTCGCGGATCGTTTGATCTCTACAAGACTGTTAGCGCAGCGGAAACAATAATAAAAACAATAAACAATGCTAACAAGAAGGGTTTACTTGGTATCCACCCCGGCTGGGTGACTAATCCAAGAATCCGTCGGTGGATCAGTCCCCGGATAACCTCCGGCTAGCCCGCATCGCTCCTTGTGGGTGGAGAAACCTCGCCACAACACCTCGGACACTATCTGGGTACAAAAGACTACTAACACGCTTTACCCAAGTGAGTTTCGTCAAGAAACTCGGCCACAACGAAGTCCTCTTTAAATAGGACTCGGGGCTGATTTCTAGCTACCAGTCGACTGCCCCCAGGGCAGTCGACTGGTGCTAGCCAAATTCGACCGTTGACACCCCAACGTTCAAATTTGCCAGCTTACCAGCTACCTACCAATCGACTGCCAAAATGGCAATCGACTGGCCCAGGGTCCAGAACCTACTGTGAGTTTCTGTTTGCGCTAGCAGTCGACTGTTATAACACCAGTCGACTACCCAGCCTCTACAAACACTCTTCCTCACTCTCTTGACCCTCGTCGACATGTGCCTTCAAGCATTCTCCCTTGGCTTGCTCCTTGAAGTCCTCTTCCACCGGCTATCGTCCCTCGGATGCGCATGCAAGTCCTCGACCTGCCTCCATGTGCCCTTTGAAGTCCACTTCTCAGCTTGCCCTTGGAGTTATCTTCCCTCGGCTCTTGTCCCTTGCCTTAGCTGACTCTTCACCAGCAGCCTTGACTATTGCCTTCGCGCCCTCTTCATCTTCGGCCCTCATCCCTCGGATGCACACATGCCTCCATCTTGTCTCCTTGCCATCCTTCACGTACGCCTCGAAGTCCGCACCCCTCGGCTCATCATCCCTGCTATATCAGGTCCCTCGGGTGCACACAAGCCTCCATCTTGTCTCCATGTAACCCTTCACCATACCGAAGTTGTCCAGCCAAGTCAATATGTGTAAACCTGTACAACCTGCACACTCACATACCCATATTAGTACACAAGGGAAAACCTAACTTAAACCCTTTGCCTAAACATCAAAACACAATGTCACTCCGGACCTTAGATTGCCTCAACAAATCTTAGTCAAGGGATCACTTCTAAGATTGATAGCTTCATCAGATCTTACCTGAAATTGTTTGGAAATCTGAAACTGAATGTTTCAGATCATATCAGGAAAAATCAGGAAGCCTGATCGGTTACCGGACCGATCAGGAGTAGGTCTGATGAGTCCAATGGACCGATCAAGTTGTTTCATGATTAACCACAGAAATCTATTTGTGTTGGTCTGGATCGGTCCCCGGACCGATCTGGCGTCCTCGGTGGTGATCGGTCCACAGACCGATCAGAGGGGTCGCAGAACACTTCGCGAAAAATTAACCAAACATTCTGTGTTGGCCTGGATCAATCCCCGGACCGATCTAGCACCCTATGGTGATTGGTCCACAGACCGATCAGGGGGCTCACGGAAAAACCTCCAAACCTACTGTTCGCTTCCTGATCGATCAGCCGATCGATCAGGAGCCTGCCTGATCGGTCACCCGACCGATTAGGACCAGGACAGATCGATCAGGACGGAGCCTGATCGGGCTGGGCGCTCCCAGATCGAACGGTGATCCGTTCAATCGCATTAAATTGCGGTTGGTGGATCGATCCACCAACTGATTAATTTCTCCTAAACCCTACATCTCCCAAGCCCTAGGGTCGAAATCCTCTCTTGCGCGTGCGATCTACTTGTTGTGCGAGAGCTCCTCCTGCATTTTCTCCTCCCTGCGTGTGGCTTCTTGCGATCGTCTCCCTGCTGCGCGTGCGACTGGGTTTTCTTCTGCGGTGTTAGGAGTTTCTCTTTTACTGCTGTGTTCTCTGTCGCATAGCACCATTTCTGTAACGCCCCGAAATTTCAATTTTTAGTTCTTAAAGTCCTTAGAATTATTTAAAAATGATTTAGAAATATTCTAGATATTTTTAGGAATTTTTAGAATATTTTTATGGAATTTTCCGAGTTCATTTAGTATTTTTAAAAAAGGAAAAACGTTAAAGGGCAGCAAGGGGATCTAACCCACGACCACCAAGAGACTAGGCGCGAGCGCGACCAGCTGGGCTGATTGGTTTTGTTGAAATAAACTGGGCGAAACAATAGATAAGGTATAGTTAGGTAAATTCGCCCCATAAGTATAAATAGATAATTAAAGAGAGAAATTTTATTTTCTCTCAACCTAAATCCTTTCTCTCCCTCGCCCAACACCTTGCGCCGACTCCTTTCCCCTCTCCTCTCTTGGGCGACACCACACCAAGGCCTAGAGGGCCGGCCAAGGCTCTCCTCCAAAAGATTTTCCTATATTCGGAATCCCCGCGACGAGAGGAACGCGTAGGCGCGAAGAATTCTGCGAGATCTCAAGTTTCTCCCGAGCCCTAGACGTCAATCTTGGTTGTAAGTCCAAGATATCAATGTAAGTACTGCTCACCTGCAGTAAGAGGCGGTTTTTCCGCGAGAATTTCCTTTAAAAGTTTTAAAAGAGATAGTTTCTTTAGTTTATGATTTTTGTCATGTGATATTAGTTCATTATATGTTTGTATAAGTTGATTAAGCACCCTATATGAGATTAGGGCTAAGAAAAGTTATGAGAAAAGAAAAGAGAAGATAAAGACAAGAAAAGAAAAGGCCAAGGCCTTAAGAAATCCCCAAAAGTCAAGACTTAGGGATTTTAGCACACAAGGTGCTCGAGAAAATGCCAAGGCATTTACAGATAAGAAAGAAAAGAAAGAAAAGCTATTTTATTTTCTAAGGCCAGTACTCGGCGTCCAAGGGCGTCGTTAAAGAAATCCAGGTGTCCAATTCCAAGGTCTTGGCCCTGGTAGACCAAGGTCTTCTCTATTAGGATTGGTGGCTCGCTACCCCAACCTTTTAGGGAACGCGCATATGAGATGGTACTTACGTCTTCAGTGGATCCAAGTGATTATTATTTTCAAGTATATGCTATAGCAAAGTTTTCTAAAGTTTAAAGAGTTTTCAAAAAGTTAAAGAATAGCTAAAGTTTCAAGTTGAGCCAAGAAAAGCAAGTTGAGATTTATTAATGCTTGAGTATGCATGTTTTGAGTTATACATGTTTAGTTTAGTTTTCATTCAAGCATATAAGTATCTCATGTGATTTCATATTGTTCAAGAAGCATGTTTGCACATTCGAGATTTTGTGAGCTAGATAGTACTTACTAAGCTTTTTGTTTACTAGTTGCATTTCCTCTTACTACAAATAAAGGTAAAGGCAAGCAATTCTGAAGGAAGGCGACAAGGCGGTGCTGAGTAAAGTGTGTGTGGTGGCTGATTTTGGAGAGATCCTTGAGACGAGACAATTTAGTTATTTGAATTACAATGTTTTAGTTTATTCAAATTTCAAGTTCTTGATTTATGGAGTTTAGCGAACATTTAAGCTTTGGATAGTCTCACATGCTCAATTTCTTAGTGTAAAGATTCCATGTCATTTTATTTAGCATACATATCCTTATGATTGCATTGGATGAGTAGAAGTGTGAGTAGTTTGAAATATTGGTACTTTGTTAGAGAAATAGATGCATGTGCCAAGATAGTATTAATTTCTCTTTGAATCAAGTTTTTATTGCTTAAATATGTTTAGAAAAGTTGCATTCACATTTCATAATGCCTTAGTGATGTTATAGAATTTTGTGTGATAAGTTTCAATGGTTAGAAGTTAAGTTTGGTACAAACTTTAGCCTAAAGTTTATAGAGACTTTCATGACTTGCTAAATCCCGCAAAAGTCCTAATTTCAAGTTTATGGATTCGTTTTGATTGGCTAAATTGTTTAGAAAATTAGTATAGAGTATAGAAATGGTGTCATGATTTTGTATGGCTCGAAGGTATAGGTTTGGTGGAGTTTTGAAATAAGTTTCAAAACCTGAATTTCAGATTTCAGGCCTATCAGTCGACTGATACCCGTAAGCTGAGTTGGGCGAGGCAAGTTTCAATAAGTAATTTCTTACGAGTTTTTGAGAAAGAAAGTGTGACATGGTATCATGCATGACTAATTAAAGTTAGTATATCATAGATAGATTTAAATTGAGAAAAAAAAAAGATTTCCGCATTTCTTTTGAGTCGTGCATTAGAGTCGAGAAGTAGACAAAAGTAACGATCCGTCTAAGGCAGAGAAGGCGGGTCGCTACAGGTGGTATCAGAGCAGTTCCCATTCTCCAGCATCACACACACATCAGCATCAACCTTGCCGTCTTCAAGTAAGAAAGCTTTAAGTTTCAGTTTTCTATTGCTCCTTTATTTAAATTGCAGTACAGAGAAATGCTTAAGTACTTACTCATATGTGCATAGAACAAGGAAGCATGTTTAATATCTTAGTATCACGGAATCATGTTTAATCCCTAGAATGGATATTAGAAAAATGCTTAAGTACTTACTTGATTTGCCCAAAAGTAAGCTTTGGGATTATGGCACGCAAGGTGCTTGATAAAAGTTTTGAGTAAGACCAAGGTCTTACTAAGCCCTAGAACGAGTTCTAGCATTAAGAAATGAGATAAGAATCAAGACCAAGGTCTTGTTATATCCTAAAGCAAGTTTGGGAACATTACCATTAAGTGTTAAGTTATACATTTGAGGACGTCCTAGAAAGGCCCAAAACGAGGAGCAAGCTCCTAGAAGGCAAGAAGCGTACCTCATTCAGTAGGAGAAACTGAAGCCAGGGAACTTCCTAGGCACAAGCAAACCATGGGATGCTTAAGCATGGCTCAAAACGTTGGAAAGAATAGTAGGGCTACTGGACTGGCATGAGGTAGAGAAGATAAAGTGTGCATCTTTCTGCCTTACGGGAGATGCTAGAATATAGTGGAAGAGAGTCAAGAGTAAGAGGATAGTCAACCAGATGAGCTGGGCAGATTTCGAGCAAGAGTTCTATGAGTAGTTCTTCCACATGCGGGTTACCAACAAGCATTATGATGAATTCACAGAGTTCAGACAAGGAGAACTATCCGTGGATGAAGCAGTGAAGATGTTTAAGCGGTTAGCTCATCTGTGCCCAGAGCTAGTTAGCACAGAAAAAGAGATAGTTAGGCTAATGCTCAAGATGTTAAGGCCTGAGATAGCGTTGAAGGGGGGCTAGCGGTGTTAAGAGGCTGCAAACCTCCGAGGAACTAATAAGTAGTGCTTTGTTCACTGAGCACTACTTAAACAGTATAAAGGCCACCAGAAAGGTTGAACGATGAAGTTCTTAACAACCTTACCGTCAGGGGAAGTAATGGCCTCTACTGAGAGGCTAAGGGCAGTATCAATCTAGATTTCCAACCGAGAGCTCTACAGTGACTTGTTAGTCCTTGAGATGAAGGATTACGATGTCATTTTAGGAATGGACTTCTTGAGCAAGTATAATGCTTCTATAGACTGCCGCAAGAAAAAGTCAAGTTCACACCAGAAGCAGAACCTTCGGTTGAGTTTATTGGAGACCCAAGGAGAAAGATAAATAGGTTCCTACCTACCTTACAAGCTCAGAGAATGTTAGAGAAGGGGTGCACTTGTTTCTAGCTCATATAGTGGATGCGAGTCAAGGAGAAGGATTGAAGAGAGAAGAAGTGAGGGTAGTCTGTGACTATCCTGAGGTGTTTCCTGAAGAGTTACCAGGACTCCCTCCCAATCGGGAAATTGAGTTTGAAATTGAGTTGGCCCCAGGAACCAACCCAATTTCGAAGGCACCTTATCGCAGGGCACCAGCAGAACTGAAAGAATTACAAGAACAATTGCAAGAGCTGCTTGACAAGGGTTTCATCCGCCCTAGTCATTCACCTTGGGGAGCTCCTGTACTTTTCGTCAAGAAGAAGGATGGGTCTATGCGTCTGTGCATAGGCTACAGAGCTCTGAACAAGATGACCATCAAGAACAAGTACCCCCTTCCTAGAATAGATGATTTATTTGATCAACTCAAAGGGGCTACAGTGTTCTCGAAGATAGATCTGCGTTCTGGGTATCATCAGCTGAAGGTTAAAGAAAGTGACATCCCCAGGACGGCCTTCAGGACAAGATACGGCCACTACGAATTTGTAGTAATGCCTTTTGGAGTAACCAATGCTCCAGCAGTCTTCATGGAGCTGATGAACCACATCTTCAGGGAGTATCTCGATAAATTCGTCATTGTATTTATTGATGATATTCTCATATACTCACAGACTCCAGAGGACCATGCTACACACATGAGGATCGTGCTGCAGATCCTTCAGCAGGAGAAGCTCTATGCAAAATTCTCAAAGTGTGAGTTTTGGCTAGATCAGGTGACCATCCTAGGTCACATTGTATCCAAAGAAGGTATTCAAGTTGATCCAGCCAAGATAGAAGCAGTCAGCAACTGGTGTAGACCCAAGAATGCCAGTGAAATCAGGAGTTTCTTAGGCCTGGCAGGATATTACAGAAAATTTGTGGAGGACTTTCCCAGAATAGCCTCTCCACTCACAGCCCTGACCAGAAAGAACAGAAGTTTGAATGGTCAGATAAATGCGAGCACAGTTTTCTAGAACTGAAGAAAAGATTGACTAGTGCTCCCATCCTGACTGTTCCAGAGAGTGACAAGGCCTTTGACATCTACAGTGATGCATCCAAGATGGGCCTTGGAGCTGTCCTCATGCAAGACGGTAAAGTAATAGCATATGCCTCCAGACAGCTCAAGGACTACGAGAAGAATTATCCTACGCATGACCTTGAGCTAGCAGCTGTGGTTTTCGCACTGAAGCTCTGGAGACACTACCTGTATGGAGTGCAGTGCAGAATCTTCACAGACCATCAAAGTTTGAAGTACTTCTTCACTCAGAAGGACCTGAATATGAGGCAGCACAGGTGGCTAGAGTTGGTTAAAGATTATGACTGTGAAATCCTCTACCACCCGGGTAAAGCTAATAAAGTGGCAGATGCACTGAGCAGAAAATCCTGTGCAGCATTGATGTCCCTATCATCACTGTCTCCACCACTTCAGAAAGAAATAAAAGATTTTGGAGTCGAGGTTATGGTTGGGCAATTTTCTGCATTGACCCTAGAGTCAACCCTGCTTAAAGATATACAAGAAAAGCAAGATCAAGACCCAGAGATCCAGAAGATCAAGCAGGGGATCCAAGAGGCAGAAAATTCAGAGTTTCGAGTATCAGACAGTGGCATCCTCTATTTTGGAGACCGTCTTTGCGTCCCCAATGATGAGGAACTAAGAAAGAATATTTTAGAACAAGCCCACAGTACCCCGTACTCTATGCATCCTGGTTCTACCAAGATGTACCAAGATTTAAAGAAGAGGTTCTGGTGGTCTAGACTCAAGCGAGACGTGGCCAGATATATCAGTACCTGCTTGACCTGCCAGAGGGTCAAAGCAGAACACCAGAGACCAAGAGGAGTTCTACAGCCACATCCCATTCCAGAGTGGAAGTGGGAAGAAATATCCATGGACTTTATCACAGGTCTTCCAAGAACCACCCATGGACACGATGCAATTTGGGTGATAGTGGATAGATTGACCAAGTCTGCCCACTTCCTAGCCATCAAGTTATCGCATTCGGTAGAGCAGTTAGCACAGCTGTACGTGAAGGAAGTAATCAGGCTTCACGGAGTTCCGAAGTCGATCGTTTCTGACAGAGATGGGCGGTTCATCTCCCATTTTTGGGGGTGTGTTCAGGACGCCCTAGGCACCAGACTTCAGTTCAGCACAGCTTTCCATCCCCAGACAGATGGACAAACAGAGAGAGTAAATCAGATTTTAGAAGACATGCTCAGGGCTTGTGCGTTGGACTTTAAAGGCAGTTGGTGCAAATTTCTGTGCTTAGCTGAGTTCGCCTACAACAATAGCTATCAGGCCACCATCAGGATGGCACCTTATGAGGCATTATATGGCAGGAAATGTAGATCACCCATATGTTGGCAAGAAGCTGGTGAGAAGAAAGAGATGGAGTCAGGACTAGACAGCCAGACTGAGCTTGTAGATGAGGCCACTCAGGCTATCCAGACGATCCGCCAGAGGATTGAGACTGCCCAGAGTAGACAGAAAGTTATGCTGACACACGCCGTAGGCCACTTGAATTCCAAGTTGGAGATTCAGTATTTCTCAAGGTCGCTCCTATGAAGGGAGTGATGAGATTTGGCAAAAAGGGCAAGCTAAGTCCTCGCTACGTAGGACCCTACAAGATCATAAAGAGGGTTGGTAAGGTAGCATATGAGTTGGACTTACCAGAGGATATGTCAGCTATCCACAGTACATTCCATGTCTCCATGCTAAAGAAGTGTATTCACGACCCTAGCCAAGTGATTCAGCCTCAGTCAGTACAGATCCAAGAAGATCTTAGTTATGAGAGCAGACCGACACAGATAGTGGACAAAGCAGTTAAAAGATTAAGAAACAAAGAAGTGCCACTAGTGAAGGTCATCTGGCAGAATCAAAAGCATGAAAAGGCTACTTGGGAACGTGAGGACAGCATGAGAGAGAGATATCCAGAATTATTCTAAGTTCGAGGACGAACTTTTTATAAGGTATGGGGGATTGTAACGCCCCGAAATTTCCATTTTTAGTTCTTAAAGTCCTTAGAATTATTTAAAAATGATTTAGAAATATTCTAGATATTTTTATTGAATTTTCCGAGTTCGTTTAGTATTTTTAAAAAAGGAAAAACGTTAAACGGCAGCAGGGGGATCGAACCCACGACCACAAAGACACCAGGCGCGAGCGCGACCAGCTGGGCTGATTGGTTTTGTTGAAATAAATTGGGCGAAACAATAGATAAGGTATAGTTAGGTAAATTCGCCCCATAAGTATAAATAGATAATTAAAGAGAGAAATTTTATTTTCTCTCAACCTAAACCCTTTCTCTCCCTCGCCCAACACCTTGCGCCGACTCCTTTCCCCTCTCCTCTCTTGGGCGACACCACACCAAGGCCTAGAGGGCCGGCCAAGGCTCTCCTCCAAGAGATTTTCCTATATTCGGAATCCCCGCGACGAGAGGAACGCGTAGGCGCGAAGAATTCTCCGAGATCTCAAGTTTCTCCCGAGCCCTAGACGTCAATCTTGGTTGTAAGTCCAAGATATCAATGTAAGTACTGCTCACCTGCAGTAAGAGGCGGTTTTTCCGCGAGAATTTCCTTTAAAAGTTTTAAAAGAGATAGTTTCTTTAGTTTATGATTTTTGGCATGTGATATTAGTTCATTATATGTTTGTATAAGTTGATTAAGCACCCTATATGAGATTAGGGCTAAGAAAAGTTATGAGAAAAGAAAAGAGAAGATAAAGAAAGAAAAGAAAAGGCCAAGGCCTTAAGAAATCCCCAAAAGTCAAGACTTAGGGATTTTAGCACGCAAGGTGCTCGAGAAAATGCCAAGGCATTTACAGATAAGAAAGAAAAGAAAGAAAAGCTATTTTATTTTCTAAGGCCAGTACCCGGCGTCCAAGGGCGTCGTTAAAGAAATCCAGGTGTCCAATTCCAAGGTCTTGGCCCTGGTAGACCAAGGTCTCTCTATTAGGATTGGTGGCTCGCTACCCCAACCTTTTAGGGAACGCGCATATGAGATGGTACTTACGTCTTCAGTGGATCCAAGTGATTATTATTTTCAAGTATATGCTATAGCAAAGTTTCTAAAGTTTAAAGAGTTTTCAAAAAGTTAAAGAATAGCTAAAGTTTCAAGTTGAGCCAAGAAAAGCAAGTTGAGATTTATTAATGCTTGAGTATGCATGTTTGAGTTATACATGTTTAGTTAGTTTCTTTCAAGCATATAAGTATCTCATGTGATTTTCATATTGTTCAAGAAGCATGTTTGCACATTCGAGATTTTGTGAGCTAGATAGTACTTACTAAGCTTTTTGTTTACTAGTTGCATTTCCTCTTACTGCAGATAAAGGTAAAGGCAAGCAATTCTGAAGGAAGACGACAAGGCGGTGCTGAGTAAAGTGTGTGTGGTGGCTGATTTTGGAGAGATCCTTGAGACGAGACAATTTAGTTATTTGAATTACAATGTTTTAGTTTATTCAATTTCAAGTTTTGCTTTATGGAGTTTAGCGAACATTTAAGCTTTGGATAGTTTTACATGCTCAATTTCTTAGAGTAAAGATTCCATGTCATTTCATTTAGCATACATATCCTTATGATTGCATTGGATGAGTAGAAGTGTGAGTAGTTTGAAATATTGTACTTTGTTAGAGAAATAGATGCATGTGCCAAGATAGTATTAATTTCTCTTTGAATCAAGTTTTTATTGCTTAAATATGTTTAGAAAAGTTGCATTCACATTTCATAATGCCTTAGTGATGTTAGAATTTTGTGTGATAAGTTTCAATGGTTAGAAGTTAAGTTTGGTACAAACTTTAGCCTAAAGTTTATAGAGACT
>JAGFNQ010001157.1:0-29443 GCA_024364735.1 Boesenbergia rotunda | reverse complement strand
CAAAATCCTTTTGGGCTATGCGCTTAAGACAGCTGTTTACTTGCTAAACAGAGTCCCGACCAAGGTAGTCTCTACTACTCCATATGAGATGTGGAATAGTAAGAAATCTCACTTAACTCACCTTAAGATATGGGGTTGTCCTGCTTATGTGAAGCGGACTGTATCAGACAAATTGGATGCTAAGTCTGATAAATGTCTATTTATTGGATACCCTAAGGAAACAAAGGGTTACCAATTCTATCATCCCTTGGAACAAAAGGTGTTTGTTTCAAGGCATGCTGTATTTCTAGAAAAAGAATTTCTTTTACAAGAAAACAGTGGGAGTGGCATTGAACTTGAAGAAGTTCAAGAGACTCCAATAGACATTACAGAGACACCTAGTCTAGACCCACAACCAATAACTCATAATGATGAGCTATCAGTTGAACCTAAAACAACACCACTTCTTCGTTGATCTGATAGGACACGCAATATTCCAGAGAGATATGGATTTCTCGTAAGTGAATCGAACGACGTGCTACTCATTAGCGATGACGAACCTATCAGTTATGATGATGTTTTGAAAAGTTCAGAAAGGGACAAATGGCTTGAAGCCATGAAGTCGGAAATGGATTCCATGTACGAAAATCAAGTATGGGACTTGGTTAACCCACCTGAAGGGATTAAGCCCATAGGGTGCAAGTGGGTTTTCAAGAAGAAAACCGACATGGAAGGTAATGTTGTTACCTTTAAGGCTAGATTAGTGGCAAAAGGATATCGTCAGAAACAAAGAATTGATTATGACGAAACCTATTCGCCAGTAGCTATGCATAGATCCATTCGGATGCTCCTGGCCATAGCAGCTCATTATGATTATGAGATATGGCAAATGGATGTGAAAATAACTTTCCTTAATGGAAACCTACTTGAGGATGTATACATGATACAACCAGAAGGTTTCACATCGGTTGATAAAACCAAAATATGCAAGCTTCGACGATCCATATATGGACTGAAGCAAGCATCCAGGAGCTGGAACATCCGCTTTGATGAGACAATCAAATAGTTTGATTTCTCACAAAATCCTGATGAACCTTGTGTGCACAAGAAGGTTAGTGGGAGTGCAGTCATATTCCTAGTATTATATGTCGATGACATATTACTTATAGGAAACGATATATCAGTCTTACAGTCGGTTAAAATTTGGTTGTCCAAAACTTTCTCCATGAAAGACCTGGGAGAAGCAACCTATATCCTTGGGATTAGAATCTATAGAGATAGATCAAAACGATTGCTTGGTCTTTCGCAGTCTATATATATAGACCGAGTGCTAAAAGGGTTTAGCATGTCAGAATCCAAGAAAGGTTACCTTCCCATCAGGCATGGGATCAACCTTTCAAAGTCTATGTGTCCGGGCACAGAAGACGAGAGGATTTGCATGAATAAGATTCCTTATGCATCCGCGATAGGATCTATCATGTATGCTATGTTATGTACTAGGCCCGATGTATCGTATGCTCTGAGCGTCACAAGTAGATATCAGTCTGATCCAGGAATGGATCATTGGGCGGCTGTCAAGACAATCCTTAAGTACTTAAGAAGGACTAAGGATGTGTTCCTAATATATGGAGAAGGAGATATGATAATACGTGGGTATACAGATGCCAGTTTCCAGACAGATAAGGATGACTCCAAATCTCAGTCCGGATACGTATTCATTTTGAATGAAGGCTCAATAAGTTGGAAGAGATCCAACCAAGACACCGTAGCGGATTCTACCACGGAAGCGGAATATATTGCAGCTTCGGAAGCAGCAAAGGAAGCAGTTTGGATCAAGAAGTATGTCTCAGAACTTGGTGTGGTTCCAACCATTGATGAAGCAATACCGGTTTATTGCGACAACAATGGAGCTATTGCACAAGCAAAGGAACCGAGGTCTCATCAGCGATCCAAACATGTGCTTCGCCGCTATCATCTGATCAGAGAGATTATAAGTAGGAATGATATACAAATTGAGAAAATTCCCACTGAAAGGAATTTAGCGGATCCTTTAATTAAGGCCTTGCCTCAAAACAAGTTTGAGGGTCATGTTAGAGCCTGTGGTATTGGATACCGTAGAGATTGACATTAGGCCAAGTGGGAGTTTGTTAGTATTGTGAGAGAAGTGTCCTAAGGCAATCGCCTTATGATTGTAATCATTTACTTTAATAAATGAATATTCACTATTTGAGTATACATGTTCATGTATTTGATTGAGATCTTAAACTCATTTACTGAATGTCCGTAATACAATTCACAGCATGAGAGAATTTGTGATGAATTCACAACTAGTGATTATCTCTACATGTGCCATTGTGAAGTATTGAAATTATCCCTAGTCGACGAATTAATAAATACGGACACTATCAATTCTGTTGAGACTAGCATGGGTTATTCTCTAATCAGCTGATTCTCACTGGCTGGTGACATTGGGATGTCCGGAGATAAACATGAATGCTAGTTAAGGGAACTAGTTCATTGGAGTGACTAGCTGTAAAACTTCATATGGTAATCTACATATAGATATGTCAATGAAGTTCTTACTGCAGGTTAAGTGCGATGTTCCTTTGACTTGCAGTGTTCAAGTCATCTTGGTCATGGAGACTTATACTTTGACATCTTAAGCAAGCATCTCTAAGGAGGTGTGGACCCAGGATGGTTGGGAATAAACCGAAGTGCCCGAAGATGTTTGAACAGCTTACAAAGGATTCACCACTCCTTGCGAGGAGATGTATACCCAAGGCCTATCGTCGTATTGTTACTCGAAGCCTCTGGCCAGAGCATCACATGTTCAGAGTATGAATCTCTCAGAAACATGAGAGTAACTAGAATCCGTTGGACGAGAAAGACATTACTTGGGCTAGGTGTGACATAGTCAGCCTAGTGGGGACTGACACACATAGACCGTGTCCTGAACCAAGTGGGTATAAGATGGTGAAGGGAATGGGGCACGACTCATTATAGCTGCTGAAGGGTTTCAGAATTATTTCTGAGGTCAACTGTTGATCTTTCGATTAATTGGGGATCATGATGTACTACTAGGTGCCACTCATGATCGTTCTATAATTGGTTAATTATAGACGGCCAACATAAATCGAAAGCCTATTTAGTCACACGCACAATGAGTAATCCGAGGGATTTAAAACGAGTTGAAAATTGGATTTTCCGATCAAGAGAGATAAGTCGAATCTGAATTTTTCAGAGACGCATCGGAAGCATAAAATGGCTAAGTCTTTTGAAGACTTATTGAACGAATTAAATGAGTTTAATTCGTGAGGTCGCGGCTTGGGTTTGGCCGGCCAAAGAGGGTCCCCACCCTCTTTGTTTGGCCGGCCAAATTAAAAGGAGGAGAACCAAATTTTTGGTTCAAATTATAAAATAAACCGCGCGTGGTTTGTTTTATAAAATTATGGATAAAGAAATTTATATAAAGAAATTTATTTTCATGGAAATTAAAATAAACCTTGGATTGGTTTATTTTATTTTATAAAATCAATAATGGATTGATTTACCATGATAAAAAAATTTATATATAAAGAAATTTATATAAAGAAATTTATATATAGAAATTTCTTTCCATAATAAAAGGGGAGACATGGTTGTTTTTATTATAAATTAAGTTATAATAAAACTTGGCATAACGGAAGCGTGATGTGAAACGCGGATCTCGGTCAGAGATGATACTCAACGGTATGCCGTGCAATCTGACGATCTCTCTGCAGACTCTGCCAGAAGCGTGATGTGAAACGCGGATCTCGGTCAGAGATTATACTCAACGGTATGCCGTGCAATCTGATGATCTCTCTGCAATATAGCTCCGCTAATCTATCCAATGAATCGGTCCTCCGAATAGCTAGAAAGTGCGCAGATTTGGTCAATCGATCAACGATCACCCAAATCGCGTCAAGGCCTTGTTTGGTCCTAGGCAATCTCACCACGAAATCCATAGTAACGTGTTCCCACTTCCACTCAGGAATGGGAATACTCTGCAGTAACCCAGCAGGTCTCTGGTGCTCTGCCTTAACCTACTGGCATACCAGGCATCGGGCTACGAAGTCGGCGATATCTCGCTTCATTTCGTTCCACCAGTAGGAACGTCTCAGATCCCAATACATGCGGGTGGCACCCGGATGGATAGCAAAACGGGAGCGATGTGCCTCCTGTAATAGCTCCTCCATAACAGGGTGTGTCTCAGGTATGCAAAGTCTCACGTGAAAATACAAGACATCCGCATCGTCTCGTGTAAAATCAGACTGCTGCTCTGTGGCTGCTCGACTGCCTGAGCCTCTCTGATCCTCGTCCGGATGGAAGACTGAGCAACAATGGTCGCCAGAATACCCATCTCAGTCTGCCCCTGCTCCTCTAGACCCAACTCTGAGAAACTCTGGATGATCTCGGTAACCAGAACTCGGTGGTAGGTTAGTACCCCTCTAGACTTCCTACTTAAGGCGTCAGCCACGACATTAGCTTTCCCAGGGTGATAGCTAATGGTACAATCGTAGTCCTTCAGTAACTCTATCCACCTCCTCTGTCAGAGTTTGAGCTCCTTCTGCGTGAAAAGATACTTGAGGCTTTTATGATCCGTGAATATCTCAAAAGTGATCCCATACAGGTGATGCCTCCAGATCTTCAACGCAAAGATAATAGCTGCAAACTCTAAATCGTGAACTGGATAGTTCTTCTCATGCTCCTTCAGCTGTCGAGAAGCATAAGACACTACCCGCCCATTCTGCATCAGAACGGCGCCCAATCCTGATAAGATGCATCCGTATAAAGCACAAATCCGTCCTCTCCTGATGGAAGAACGAGGACGGGTGCCGACACTAATCTCTGCTTCAGCTCCTGGAAACTAGCCTCACAAGCCTCTGTCCATGTGAACTTCATGCCTTTCCTGGTAAGGCGTGTCAGTGGCATAGCTATGCTCGAGAAGCCCTCAACAAATCGTCGGTAGTAGCCGGCTAATCCCAAGAAACTGCGAACCTCCTGAACTAACTTCGACTGCTCCCAACTGGTGACAGCCTCAATCTTCTGGGGGTCTACTGAAATACCACAGCTGGAAACCACGTGCCCCAGAAAACCGACTGAGGATAGCCAGAATGTGCATTTGCTGAACTTCGCAAATAAGCGCTCCCGTCGGAGAGTCTCCAAAACTATGCGAAGATGCTGCGCATGCTCCTCCTCAGAACGCGAATATATCAAGATGTCATCAATGAAGACAATCACAAACTGATCCAGATACTCCAGGAATATGCGATTCATCAAATCCATGAATACCGCTGGAGCGTTGGTAAGCCCAAATGGCATTACCAAGAACTCATAGTGCCCATATCTAGTGCGGAACGCTGTCTTCCGAACATCTGAGTCTCTAACTCTCAGCTGATGATATCCGGACCGCAGATCAATCTTAGACTACACTGAGGTGTCTCTGAGCTGATCAAACAAATCCTCTATCCGTGGCAACGGGTACTTGTTCTTGATGGTTACTGCATTCAACTGTCGGTAGTCAATGCATAACCTTAAAGAACCGTCCTTCTTCTTGACAAACAAAACCGGTGAACCCCAAGGAGATACGCTCGGTCTGATGAACCCTCGGTCTAATAACTCTTGGAGTTGGACTTTCAGCTCGTCCAACTCTTTCGGTGCCATGCGATAAGGAGCCTTAGATGCCGGCGCAGTCCCCGGAATCAGCTCTATAGTGAACTCTATCTGTCTCCTGGGAGGAAGACCCGGTAGCTCCTCTGGAAAGACATCTGGGAACTCCCGAACAACTGGAATATCCGGAAGTGAGGCACTACTGCTGTCATCTACGCTAATCATCAATAACAGATAACCCTGACAGCCCAGTGATAACAATCTCTGTGCCTGGAGCACAAAAATAACCGATATGCCATCGTCTCGGATGCTGGTGAAATCGCATGAGGGTTGGTCCGGAGGTCGAAATGTGACCACCCTCGTCCGACAATCCACGGTGGCATGATATGCGGTAAGCCAGTCCATGCCGAGGATGATATCAAAATCAACCATCTCCAGCACCAGCAGATCCACGGTGAGAATCATGCTACCGAAGTCCATTGGGCAGGCTCTGACCTCCTGAGTGACCGCTAATGACTCACCCGATGGTAACGATCAGAACACTGGGAATAACGAACCTAACTCAGCATGGATTAGAACATTACAATCAATTTACCTCTTATCCTAGCTCCAAACTGCAGAACACCACAGCAGGTAGAATTTAAGCCCAGTTGCCAATTTGAACTTTCGGATTCAGATCTGCCAACATACACCAATCCAAATGGAAGCAAATCAGACTTGAGACGGAAAGAACTCCACCCAATACCAAAGTTCAAATCAGAGCCAAATCCCTCAACTGAAACGCTCGGCAGAAATCCTAGGATAAAGCTTCAAACCGAACCAAGGGATTTAGATACCTGAACAGGGAGTTCGACTTAGGAAGTTCACGGCAGAAACCTTCCTCTACGAATCTAATCACGGCATAGCACAGGGGATCAGTGGATTGAATCACAGAACTAGCCCACCACAGCTCACGATCAACTTCAAAATAAATGCTAAGAAACCCAATCCCTTACCTCAAATAGTTTGCCGGCAGAGCCTCCCCTAAGCTCCAACAGCACTCTCCGCCAGATTGGGATCAACACCTCAAATCGCGATGGTGGAAATCTCTAACTCACACTCACGGGGTGGTTTGGGGCTCGTGGAAATGGGAAATCAGACTCTCCCTCAATCCCAAAGATGAGGGTCGCCAGAGCGTAGAGGATGAACGTGGCGTTGGTGGCATCGGCCTGCGGCTAGGGCTCGTGGAGGAGAAGAGTAGAGAAGAGGGAAACGATCGGCGTGAGTGGTTCAGGCTAGGGCACGCGGGCGAAGGGTGTGTTGCGACTGTGGAGGAAACGAAGGATTTTTATTGGTGGGAGTTTTGCACTTTGGTCCAACCACTTTCAGTCTAATCACAAGACCACCCTTAGGGTTTAAGGTTATGTACTCATTAGCCCTTGTAATTTTGGTCCCTAATTTGTGTCCAAGGACTCGGAAACCCTGGAACCTATCTGGTAATCCTCCGCAAATTACCGGAACCTAGTCAAAAGTGTCAGATTTAGCACACCTTCCTTATTGAAATATTTTTTTTTGAGCTTGCAGCTATGAGCCACGGGCATCCCTATATGATTGCTTCGCACGGTTGTGACCTTGCATAGCCATGAGCAACCCCACTCGGTTGCTTCATGCGTGTCATGATCTAGAGAGAACTACTGATCTGATATAAATTCGATAACATTTTCCTTGTATGACGGAGAAAATATGAAATCTTAATACAAATATAACGGCCCATACGACGCCCACAATTACATCACGGTGGACACGACCGGCAACAAAAATATATAACAAAACAACGCTTCGCATCATGTCCATCAGGGGTGCAGAAAGGTACCGTCCATGCAAAGCACATTGCAATACAAGTCCACGGACACAAAACAACACAGAGTACAAGACATAGCATACTAATATCGTAAACAAAGCGGAAAACTCAGGACGGAGTTCTTGTCGAAAAGGGACTAGCAACTAGGCTCTCCCGGTAAACATCATCCTGAAAGAAAATATAAAACAAAACTAGCGATGGTGAATTCAATTAAACTCCGTGGGCATAGAGATAGACATGCATGACAAATAAATATCTATACAAGCTATAAGAGTCAACAGGATACAATCTCATAGGAGAATAGGAATATGAATAATAGAAACGTTGAATGTATATACATACCAGACTTAGTCTATCCTGCAGAGTGGAACAATCAACCCCGATATAACCCTCCATGGGTCTTCTCGTACACACGAGCTATGCAAGGTCTCACACCAAGAATGGTGCACAATCCACATGATAAATATCTCATGTATGTGCATGTCAAACATATGTAGCATACAAATGTAGCAAACACAAGCAAATGCAATCCTATGCATCATGCATATGATGTAATGCCATGGTCACCCCTGACACCAGTCAAGTCATCATCACATGTCATATGTAAGCGACTGAGTGGGTAGGGATGCTCTTCCATTACTACTCCTAAGTAACCAAGTAGACAAGATGCTGGTGGAGTAAACACTCCTACCTCAAATCATAAGGGGGAGATAACTCTCTCATCTTCTCATATCACTAGAAGGAGGAGGGATCCCTGTGTTGAGGTAATCTATGGTCCGTGTGACCATGTGTTTTGATGTTTAGGAAATGGGTTTAAGTTAGGTCTACCCTTGTATTTGATATGTGTATTTGAGTGTGCAGATTGTTGGGACCTTGGCGTTTAGCTAGGAGGGGGGGTGAATAACTACTTTTCAATTTTGTCTACAAAAATGTTAGCTAAAGCACAAGAACAAAATCAAAAGATAAAAAAAAATGCTAACTCCTTGATTTACTTAGTATCCACCTCTGAGAGGTGACTAATCTAAGGATCCACACCATGCAAACAAGTTTCACTATGATCTTCTCCTTGAAGTTGGAGAAACCTTCATAAGATGCTCTCTTCCTCTCTTACAAGATAGAAGTTAGAGTAAGAGGAAGAGAGTAAGCAATGGAGACTTTGAGCACTTAGAATAGGATCTTACACTTAAGAACCACAACCCTATTCTGCTCCAAAGTCTCCCCTTAAATAGAGGAGAGAACTGTTCCTTAAACAGTTCAGTCCACGACACCAGTCAACTGCCCCAAGTGGCAGCCGACTGATGCCCAACCAACGGATAGCCAACAGCTAGCCTAATGGCTATATTTTCGAACAGACCAGTCGACTAATGCCTGGACCAGTCGACTGATCTTTCTGTGAGTTTTTGTTTTGCACTAGCAGTCGACTGGTTCCCATGCAGTTAACTGCTCAGCTTATATTTTCACTCAAACTCACTCCGAAGTCCATCCTTCGCGTATGCCTTGAAGTCCACTCCCTTAGCTCGCCCCTGGAAGTTCTCTTCCCTCGGCTTTCATCCCTCAGATGCGCACACAAGCCCACATCTTGCCTCCATGCTATCCTTCATGTATGCCTTTGAAGTCTACTTCCCCGGCTTGCCCTTGAAGTCCTCTTCCTTCAGCTCTTGTCCCTTGGATGCATACTTCATGTGTGATTCACCAAGTCCTGCATGACTCAAACACGCATATCAAACCAACATGACACCCTAACTTAATCATATTGACACATACATCAAAATCCATGATCTACCCGATCACACTTGGGTTGATTGCATCAACAATTTCCCTCTTTTTGATGTGTGGCAATACGTTTAAGTTAGGAACAATAATAACAATTAAAAATTATAGACATAGCAATTTCAGAAGCATAAACATGCATCCTCCCCCTTAACTTATGACTTCACACATAATTTTTAATTTTTGCATATTCATAAGTTAAGTTACAAAACTGACTTAAACCTCCTAATTCTTTCCCTTTGACGCCATCAAAAGGATTGTTCCAAGTAATATTAACCATTGATATAAATAGGAAAACCTTTCTTTTTCTAAAAAGCCTCAGAAATCAGAAAACATAAGCATCAGTCGACTGCGTCAGTTATCAATCGACTGGTGCCTTCAAACTATAAATCCACAGAAAGTTTAGTTGTCTGCCTCTATATATCAGTCTGAAACTTCAGCTTCTGAGTCGAAATTCAGAAATCCATAATAAAATTGATAAAATTCAAAAAATTATGAAATTACAAACATGTTTCTTATGATGTATTCTATCAGAGAAAAATATATTCCCATGAAAAATTTAAATATGTTTGACTTTTTGACTAAAGCTCAAATTCTTTGAAAACATCCAACTTTGTATCAAACTTACATCCTAGTTTTGAAATAATGTGTTTTGCAAACTTATGTCATAGCATATAAAACACAGAAATATTTTCAAATTATTTGAAATGTCCAACTATGATCTATGGGCATGATGTTCATTAATTAAACATTTGCTTTCCACATAGTTGGTCTATTTTCAATAATGTGATACATCCAATAACCCAACAATATGCTACAAGCATAAGTGAGTTATTTGTATCATCCTAACATCTCATGCACTACCTTATTATTGCATTACCCCAAGGCCAAATTTACACTTCTATAAAACATATACCAAGTCCTCTTTTTAGAGATGTGAACTCTGCTTCGGGTAGAGGCTTGGTAAATATGTCGGCAAGGTTGGACTTTGATTCAACATAATGTAATTTAATGTTATCCCTTGTCACATGATCCCTAATGAAGTGATGCTTCACTTCAATGTGTTTTGTCCTAGAGTGATGCATCGGATTTTTGGTCAAATTAATAGTACTCACATTATCACATAAGACTTTGACCTTGGAGTAATGAAGCTCATAATCCTCTAAGGTATGCATGATCCAAAGTAATTGAGCTACACAACCACCCATTGCCACATATTCGACCTCGGTTGTTAATAAGGCAACACATGGTTGTTTTCTACTACTCCAGCTAACTAAGGATGATCCAAGAAATTGACACCCACCACTAGTACTCTTTCTATCCAATTTGCAACCCGCATAATCGGAGTCAGTGTACCCAAATAAATCAATGTTTGGAGTTCTAGGGTACCAAAGACCGACATTAAGAGTACCCTTAATATACCTTAAAATCCTTTTTACCACTACTAAGTGTAAAATACGGCAAGTAATTCTAAAATTTAAAATCAAGAAATAATCTTGTAGAATATGATGGGAAATTTTTCAGAAAATTTTTCTGAACCCTTGGTGGAATTTACGAGGATAAATCGGAAAATAAAACAAATATTAAGGACTAATAGGTAATTAAGTTTAAACCCAGGGGCATCCTTGCGATTTGTCTGAAACTTGGTGGATTAAATTGCAAAAAGGTCGGGTATAAAGGATTATTAGGGTTAAGCGGTTTCATTCCTCTCCACTGTCGATCGAAACTGAAGCCACCCATCGCTTACTCCTTCGCCGGACTCCTTCGTCTCCACCCAGGCGACGCCGACGACGAGCCCCGCCACTCTCATCTCTACACGGGCCCTAGCTTCGGGAATCGAGTGAGACGGTCGCCGATCTTACCCTTGTTGCTACAGAGTTCACCTCCCTTGGTCGGGTTTCGGTGGCAGTCGGCAACCCTATTCTATGGACACTGTTCCACTCTGTCTCTAATCGGATCTAGGGCGAACGGTTGAAGCTGGGGAGAACTACGTAGGATGGAGCCGACGGTTGAAGGTCGTTCCTCTCCAATCGGGTAAGTACCGGAACAGGGAGTAACTGGATTTGAGGGTTCTAACTGGGTAATGGCTTGAGGTGCAATTGGTTTGGCCATTTGTAGGTGCTTCCCCTTATCAGAAGTCGATCATGCCAAATATCGGTGGTTTGCCAGGCCGGCCGGAAGTCCAGAACTTGGCTGTGGGGGATTAGTTGCTCTTCCCTTGAGAAGCTGACTCTAAGTCATACGATTCTGTTGGAGTGAGGAAAAGTCTGAGCTTCGGATCTCCTAGGATTGAGGTAAGGTACTGGTATCTTTGGACTTGAGTATGGTTTTGTTCTATCATGGATTGAGTTGTAGTCTAATTTTGGTTTTGGTTGGTGTGAGTGATCTACCGTGTGCTTGATCTCCTGAACTCCCTTACCGTGGGCTTGTGGGAGTTTGTTAGTGGTTTTGTTGAGTTTTGAAACTGATCAGGAGTCCACTTTAATCATTTGGTATTGTTTGGGATGAGCTACCGATCTTGTTGGGGGGTTTCTTGGATCAATTGATCTTCTTTGCTGGGAGGTATGTGTATAGGTTTGTATTGGTGACCTATCTACTGTGAGTTGAGTTGGTTGAGATTGAGTTGTACATTTCTGGTTGGTGTGATGCATTGTGCCATGAGCAACAAAGGGATTAATCAGAATTTGAGTATGACTTAGTGTTAATAAATTCTTGGTGTTATGTTAACATGTGAATGAATTTTGATGTAATTGAGGTTATAGTTCGTATAGAATGGTGATCAGGTGGTTAACATTGTTTAGTGGATTGATTAGTAAAGATGAGATTAGTGCTAATTCTGTATTAGGTTTCAGTACTTGGATGTGAACATGTAGATTTGAGATCTGATATGTATTGGATGAATATATGGAGGATATGCGGTTTTGTTGTGCTTGATTCTGATATGGGTTTTGGTGTTGTGGATGCTATCAAATTGGATTAGTATTTAGGTTAGCCTTTAGAGCTTATGACTTGCACTGTGTAGGGCTTGATTGGAGTTGTTGACTTTGGGAAATTCTGCCCTATCTTGAAGCTGTGCCGTGGGTTTCAATTGATTGGTGTTTGCTGTAAGTTTTCACTTGAGGTGGTCATTTTGCCTTGGGTTCCTTCATGAGTTGTATCAATAAACATCTCTATTGTGTTGGATGAGTTGGGTGTTAAATTTCTGGATTTGTCGTGAGCACTGTTGTGTGCCGTGAGTGTGCTTGGATGGGAATTTGGTTTCTAGATGGTTGTTTTGATTTGATTTGCCTCTACTGTTGGTATGGTTTTGGCTGGGTATTCCTTACCGTGAACTTTGTAAGTGGGCTCCAGGGTTAGAGCATATTCTGTTCTAGGTCTCCTTGTGGATTTTTATAGTTTTGTGGATTTGATGTTGTGAGCTATGATTATGAAATTATGGATTAGGTTATGATTTGGAGAACCTTGTGGAGCTATATTGAGAGCCTTGTGATTCTTGCCTTGATGAGATTGCTATCATATTAAACCTAATTAGATCAATTAGCGGTTGATTGAGATAATTAAAGGTTAATCATTTAATTATGACTAATTAAATAAAACAGGATAATTAGGACGATCCTAATAAATTGAGATAACTCATTTAGCTATAATTATATATTATTGTAGCTAAACATATGCCTTTGATACAGGGCATTGACTGGAGTTATCATTGCTGATTATCGGACGGGAGATTCTTTTCTGATACGAGCATTTCTCTTGAGGCGGGTACCCTTTGACTTATCTATCTTGATATTGTCATTTTGTTATGCATAGAATGTTATAGATAGCAGTAAGATCCTACGCTATCCCTGGTTATTATGTTTGATCTGGATATTGTGGTTTACCCCTGTTTAGTATGTCAGTTCTGGATACTTGTTGTTTATCCTTGAGTTATTATGCTGTTAGTTCCATACAGTCTCTAGTATTGTCATCTCTACATGTATGCTTAGATATCGGTAGTGTACTCTTGCATTTGACCTTGAGGGATCTGTATTTCAGTTCAATATACCTTGTAGGATACCTGTATTTCCTGTTATAGGATTTCAGATTGAGACTTAGTATACACAGGACTTGAGAGGGAGGTATGTGTATCTATCATACACCATCCTTGCACTGTTGCATGCCGGCGATCAGCGACTCCCTTGTGGTTGAGCCTAATCGTTTTCCGGTACATGATATGCACGCACGGCCACTCATGGGTTAGTGGATACCGTAGATGTGTGCATTTGCTCTGTATTGCTCCGTTCGGCCACTATGAGGAGGGTGAGCGCGGGCGTGGTAGCAGCCAGGGGTCCCTTCTCGTACTGAGCCACGAGGAGATGAGAGCGGAGCTCCCCATATATACTGGGGTAGGGGGTGGTCCTCCGCCAGCATCCTGTCCACTCGGTCACTCAGGAGCAGTGATGGCAGGGTGTACAGTTGTCAGAGCCCTACCCGTTCAGACGTCCCTATGACAGGTGTACGATGATTCTGTCTGGTGTCAGGGGTGACACATGTCATTGCACCATGTGCATATTTTGCATTGTGCATTGTTTGCTGCACTTATTTGCTGCACTTGTTTGACATCGCATATTCTGGAGACTTGTTATCTGTGTTTATATGCCTATTGGTTTTCCTTTGGTATCTCTTACCCTCTGTACAGGTTAGATGGATTCAGGTATGTACCTACCCAGTATTTTCAGTTCCAGTCTTTCCTTCTTGTTGATATGAGACTGTATTAGCTGAACTCTTATTGTTGGTATAACCTTCTATGCATATCTGTTGGGTATTCGCTGAGCTATGGACTCACCCCGTTGCCATATATGTTTATTTCAGGTTGATGTCTGCGAGGAGATCCCGAGCCGCCAGTCCCTAGCTCCAGAGGAGCTCCGCTTGGTTTTATTTTATGTTTGTTTTGCTTATGGACCCTGTAGTGTTTCCTATGCTTCCGTTGTGGTGTTTCGAACATGTATTCATGTTTAATTCGATAGTATTGTACTTTTGAGTCCTATGTTGGACTTCGATTGATTTTGGTTTTGTTCCTGCCCCCTGGCAGCTCAGGTGAGTTCGGATTTGGTTTTTCGATAGTTATAATCATATAACTGTGGTTTCTGCTTATATCTGAGGCCTGTGGCCCTTTAAACTGCGTGGTTGTGCAAATATATATATTGCGTGGATTGTTATCTATATTGTGTGTGTGTAAATTGTCCGCCGGACAGGGGAGGTGCTGTCCGATTTTATATTGGATCAGCGGCTCCTGGGTCTCGGGGCGTGACAATTTATTTTGGTATCAGAGCTCAGGTTGTCGGATACCTTGAGTGCTTGTGGATTTACGGTGTTTATCTGGTACCAATTTATTTTTGGTATTTTTGGTATCAAGCCCAGGATGCGGGATACCATCGATTCGTGGATTTCTCGGATTTTTAAATCTGACACTGTACTGGTAGGTGTCGGAGCTCGGGTTTGATGTTATTCATCCGAGTACATTACGGATTTTTAAAAGCCGTGGTTGCGATGCGACGGAATTTGGGACTTGGCAGCGACAGGACTTCTCCAGGCGGTAAAAGGTATATCTTTCTAATACTATCTTAGCTTTAATGCTCAGTATTAGATTTTGGATGGGTTAGACTATCCCAGCTTGGTGGGATCATATATTCATGCTGGATGAATAGAGATATGTAGACTTGGGTTAGTTGGATTGACATTTGTCAATCTATCCTATTCGTGATCGTGCATGTGAGCGATTAGTGACATATTGCGGATGAGATCTTAGAGCAGAGAATGTTAATTCTCTAGTAGCCCCGTTGTTGAATCGGAAAGCCAAGGTCGAATATGTCGACAATCTATTGGAGGTTATTCTTTGATTTCTAGACCTTACTATATGTAGTATGTGTTCTAGCTATTGTTAGCTAAGCGAGAACTGGGATTGCTTATTGTTGTTGGCTCGATCGCTTAGGATCGACTTACCTAGTTAAGGATTTCAGACAGTTGGGTCGTTCGTGCCTAGTTAGGTGACCTGGAAGGCACGGATAGGGCTGACCTATTTTATGTAAAGGGTAGCATGAGCTATATTATTATCGTTAGTGGGATTGTACATCCTATTCCGATAACTTTGACCATGAATCACCTGTACCATGTTGATGACCTAGAGGGTACAGCTTGATTGGTGACTTAGGCCGATACAGAAAAGTGTGAAGCTAGTTGCTTGACACTTATGGGTTACCGCTTGTACTTGGTTGAATAACTAAAATGGTATATACGGACTTATGATTTGCGTGGAGGCAAATCACTTATAAGACTAGGTCACCTCTAGTTAGATATTATTGCGGACAACCTGTGGAGAAATAAAGGAATGACTTTATGAGTATATTGAGATACTCATGAGAGATAGCATGTCTGTATGTTATGGAGTTGGATCTCGGAGGTTTCTGAACCTTGAGTGAAGGAATCGGAGAATATTGGGTTACGAGCCGATGGTTGGTCGACTCGTTCATTGTACGTGATTCTATGAGGGATTTTGACTCATAGATCGAGTGTTCGTGGTTAGATAATCTCGATGGTATATCGGGATGTACGACTTGTTATGGTGTTGAGAGGTGGATTGAGATTGATGAATCTCTATGTTATGTTTTGTTTTAAGGATTCTAGTAGTGGATATGGATCTGTCGGACTTGTAGCTTTTTGATGGATCATTTGGTGGATATATGATCTTCTTGTGATTGGGTATTTGGAAGTTTGTTATTGCTAGTAGCATATGATATGCATTATTGGTGGAATCATTTAACTATATGTTATCTTCTGACGATCTAGTGGAGGAGATATATGACTTGTGATGCTTAGGAGGATGTTATTGACTTGGGGATACTCGGGTGATACTTATGAATGCGATGTTTTATGTTTGAGGATCGAAGCATAGACATGGCACCAGTGATCTTAGAATTGAGTGCCCTGGATGGGTGTAATGACTGAATGGTTGTTCGGGGGTACCTGATTATTAGATAACCTCTGGATTGATAACTTTAGTTACTCCGTAGCAGTGTAAACTTAGAGTATCAGATGAAGTGGTTACTCATTATGAGTACGGACATATTTAGCTACTAGTGTGTGCCGTATGAGGAATGATGAAATTTGGGGACCAAATTTTTATTAGTAGGGGAGAATGTAAAATACGGCAAGTAATTCTAAAATTTAAAATCAAGAAATAATCTTGTAGAATATGATGGGAAATTTTTCAGAAAATTTTTCTGAACCCTTGGTGGAATTTACGAGGATAAATCGGAAAATAAAACAAATATTAAGGACTAATAGGTAATTAAGTTTAAACCCAGGGGCATCCTTGCGATTTGTCTGAAACTTGGTGGATTAAATTGCAAAAAGGTCGGGTATAAAGGATTATTAGGGTTAAGCGGTTTCATTCCTCTCCACTGTCGATCGAAACTGAAGCCACCCATCGCTTACTCCTTCGCCGGACTCCTTCGTCTCCACCCAGGCGACGCCGACGACGAGCCCCGCCACTCTCATCTCTACACGGGCCCTAGCTTCGGGAATCGAGTGAGACGGTCGCCGATCTTACCCTTGTTGCTACAGAGTTCACCTCCCTTGGTCGGGTTTCGGTGGCAGTCGGCAACCCTATTCTATGGACACTGTTCCACTCTGTCTCTAATCGGATCTAGGGCGAACGGTTGAAGCTGGGGAGAACTACGTAGGATGGAGCCGACGGTTGAAGGTCGTTCCTCTCCAATCGGGTAAGTACCGGAACAGGGAGTAACTGGATTTGAGGGTTCTAACTGGGTAATGGCTTGAGGTGCAATTGGTTTGGCCATTTGTAGGTGCTTCCCCTTATCAGAAGTCGATCATGCCAAATATCGGTGGTTTGCCAGGCCGGCCGGAAGTCCAGAACTTGGCTGTGGGGGATTAGTTGCTCTTCCCTTGAGAAGCTGACTCTAAGTCATACGATTCTGTTGGAGTGAGGAAAAGTCTGAGCTTCGGATCTCCTAGGATTGAGGTAAGGTACTGGTATCTTTGGACTTGAGTATGGTTTTGTTCTATCATGGATTGAGTTGTAGTCTAATTTTGGTTTTGGTTGGTGTGAGTGATCTACCGTGTGCTTGATCTCCTGAACTCCCTTACCGTGGGCTTGTGGGAGTTTGTTAGTGGTTTTGTTGAGTTTTGAAACTGATCAGGAGTCCACTTTAATCATTTGGTATTGTTTGGGATGAGCTACCGATCTTGTTGGGGGGTTTCTTGGATCAATTGATCTTCTTTGCTGGGAGGTATGTGTATAGGTTTGTATTGGTGACCTATCTACTGTGAGTTGAGTTGGTTGAGATTGAGTTGTACATTTCTGGTTGGTGTGATGCATTGTGCCATGAGCAACAAAGGGATTAATCAGAATTTGAGTATGACTTAGTGTTAATAAATTCTTGGTGTTATGTTAACATGTGAATGAATTTTGATGTAATTGAGGTTATAGTTCGTATAGAATGGTGATCAGGTGGTTAACATTGTTTAGTGGATTGATTAGTAAAGATGAGATTAGTGCTAATTCTGTATTAGGTTTTAGTACTTGGATGTGAACATGTAGATTTGAGATCTGATATGTATTGGATGCATATATGGAGGATATGCGGTTTTGTTGTGCTTGATTCTGATATGGGTTTTGGTGTTGTGGATGCTATCAAATTGGATTAGTATTTAGGTTAGCCTTTAGAGCTTATGACTTGCACTGTGTAGGGCTTGATTGGAGTTGTTGACTTTGGGAAATTCTGCCCTATCTTGAAGCTGTGCCGTGAGTGTGCTTGGATGGGAATTTGGTTTCTAGATGGTTGTTTTGATTTGATTTGCCTCTACTGTTGGTATGGTTTTGGCTGGGTATTCCTTACCGTGAACTTTGTAAGTGGGCTCCAGGGTTAGAGCATATTCTGTTCTAGGTCTCCTTGTGGATTTTTATAGTTTTGTGGATTTGATGTTGTGAGCTATGATTATGAAATTATGGATTAGGTTATGATTTGGAGAACCTTGTGGAGCTATATTGAGAGCCTTGTGATTCTTGCCTTGATGAGATTGCTATCATATTAAACCTAATTAGATCAATTAGCGGTTGATTGAGATAATTAAAGGTTAATCATTTAATTATGACTAATTAAATAAAACAGGATAATTAGGACGATCCTAATAAATTGAGATAACTCATTTAGCTATAATTATATATTATTGTAGCTAAACATATGCCTTTGATACAGGGCATTGACTGGAGTTATCATTGCTGATTATCGGACGGGAGATTCTTTTCTGATACGAGCATTTCTCTTGAGGCGGGTACCCTTTGACTTATCTATCTTGATATTGTCATTTTGTTATGCATAGAATGTTATAGATAGCAGTAAGATCCTACGCTATCCCTGGTTATTATGTTTGATCTGGATATTGTGGTTTACCCCTGTTTAGTATGTCAGTTCTGGATACTTGTTGTTTATCCTTGAGTTATTATGCTGTTAGTTCCATACAGTCTCTAGTATTGTCATCTCTACATGTATGCTTAGATATCGTAGTGTATCTCTTGCATTTGACCTTGAGGGATCTGTATTTCAGTTCAATATACCTTGTAGGATACCTGTATTTCCTGTTATAGGATTTCAGATTGAGACTTAGTATACACAGGACTTGAGAGGGAGGTATGTGTATCTATCATACACCATCCTTGCACTGTTGCATGCCGGCGATCAGCGACTCCCTTGTGGTTGAGCCTAATCGTTTTCCGGTACATGATTTGCACGCACGGCCACTCATGGGTTAGTGGATACCGTAGATGTGTGCATTTGCTCTGTATTGCTCCGTTCGGCCACTATGAGGAGGGTGAGCGCGGGCGTGGTAGCAGCCAGGGGTCCCTTCTCGTACTGAGCCACGAGGAGATGAGAGCGGAGCTCCCTCATATATACATGGGGTAGGGGGGTGGTCCTCCGCCAGCATCCTGTCCACTCGGTCACTCAGGAGCAGTGATGGCAGGGTGTACAGTTGTCAGAGCCCTACCCGTTCAGACGTCCCTATGACAGGTGTACGATGATTCTGTCTGGTGTCAGGGGTGACACATGTCATTGCACCATGTGCATATTTTGCATTGTGCATTGTTTGCTGCACTTATTTGCTGCACTTGTTTGACATCGCATATACTGGAGACTTGTTATCTGTGTTTATATGCCTATTGGTTTTCCTTTGGTATCTCTTACCCTCTGTACAGGTTAGATGGATTCAGGTATGTACCTACCCAGTATTTTCAGTTCCAGTCTTTCCCTCTTGTTGATATGAGACTGTATTAGCTGAACTCTTATTGTTGGTATAACCTTCTATGCATATCTGTTGGGTATTCGTTGAGCTATGGACTCACCCCGTTGCCATATATGTTTATTTCAGGTTGATGTCTGCGAGGAGATCCCGAGCCGCCAGTCCCTAGCTCCAGAGGAGCTCCGCTTGGTTTTATTTTATGTTTGTTTTGCTTATGGACCCTGTAGTGTTTCCTATGCTTCCGTTGTGGTGTTTCGAACATGTATTCATGTTTTAATTCGATAGTATTGTACTTTTGAGTCCTATGTTGGACTTCGATTGGTTTTGGTTTTGTTCCTGCCCCCTGGCAGCTCAGGTGAGTTCGGATTTGGTTTTTCGATAGTTATAATCATATAACTGTGGTTTCTGCTTATATCTGAGGCCTGTGGCCCTTTAAACTGCGTGGTTGTGCAAATATATATATTGCGTGGATTGTTATCTATATTGTGTGTGTGTAAATTGTCCGCCGGACAGGGGAGGTGCTGTCCGATTTTATATTGGATCAGCGGCTCCTGGGTCTCGGGGCGTGACAACTAAGTGAGACTCTTTGACACAAGATTGATATCTTGCACACATGCCTACCGTAAATAGTATATCCGGTCTACTAGCGGTGAGATATAACAAACTATCAATCATGCTCCTATATTATTTTGGATCAACTACCATCCCCTCATGATTACTATCCATCTTGGCATTTGTTCCAATGGGAGTAGATGCTACTTTAGCATTTTCCAATCCAAATTTCTTGATAATTTCCCTAGCATACTTTGTTTGATAAACATGAGTTTCTTCATTTGTTTGCTTGACTTGCAATCCTAAAAAGAAAGTCGACTCCCCAACAAGACTCATTTCAAACTCATTTTCCATGTGCTTGATAAATTTATGAAGAAACTCATTATTTATCGACCCAAAAATGATGTCAACAACATAAACTTGAGCCATAATAATATCCTTATCTTTATATTTTAGAAATAGAGTTGGATCAATTGTTCCCCTTCTAAAACCCTTGGAAACTAAGAAAGATGAGAGTCTTTCATACCAAGCTTGGGGAGCTTGTTTCAACTCATATAAAGCTTTTCTCAATTTATAAACATGATTAGGATAGTCTATGTTTTCAAAATCGGGTGGTTGTTCTACATACACTTTCTCCTTAATAACCCCATTAAGAAATGTCGATTTCACATCCATTTGATGAAGTTTAAAACTCATGTGAGCGACATATCCTAATAAGATCCGAATGGACTCTAATTGAGCTACGAGAGCATAAGTTTCATCAAGTCAAGGCCCTCAACTTGATTGAAACCCCCAGGATTTGAGGACTTAGACAATCCTGAGTATTAAGAAAGACAGACTTGACATCCATTTGGTATAGGTTAAAATCTCTATGGGATGCAAAAGCTAGTAACATTCTAATTGATTCAAGTCTAGCTACGGGGGCATAAGTTTCATCATAATCCAACCCTTCGACTTGACTAAACCCTTTAGCTACTAAACGAGCTTTGTTTCTCACAATCTCCCCTTGATCATTTAGCTTGTTTCTAAATACCTACTTAGTGTCTATAACTAACTTGCCTTCAGGTTTAGGTACTAAGTCCCAGACTTAGTTTTTCTCAAAATAGGCTAGTTCTTCTTGCATTGCAATTATCCAATCTAAGTCAGGTAGGACTTTTTCTATAGTCTTAGGTTCTATTTTTGAAATTAGGGCAATATGACTAAGATTTCTGTAAGAAGACCTTGTTTTGACTCCTAAGGTTGGATCACCCAAGATTTGGTCAGATGGATGATTGAGTCTGGGTTTCTTCATTCTCCTAGAACTAGGTTCAGCCTCAGGTCTGGCTGGTAGGTTTGGTTCAGCAGTCGGTTCAACTACTTGGGTAGGTTCAGCTATTGGTTCAATTAATGCCTCAGTAGTTAGTTCAATTGATAGTTCAGTTAATGGTTCAATTAATGGTTCAATATCTTCTTGATCATGATTTGAATTGTTTAGGTTTTGTTTCAATTTCTTCATCAAATATTAAGTTGGTGGTTTTTTCAATTTTAAGGGTTTGTTTATTGTAAACCCTATATGCTTTACTTGTTGTTGAATATTATAGAAAGGTCCCTGGGGTTGATTTTGATTGAAACTTACCTAGGTAGTCCTTAGTGTTCAAAATATGTACTTTACACCCAAAAACCCTTAAGTAATGTAAATTTGGTAGTCTGTGATAGTAAATTTCATAAGGGGGCTTGTTATGTCTTTTATTTATTAAGACCCTATTTTGAAGATAACAGGCTGTATTTACCGCTTTTGCCCAAAATTGATTAGTTAGGTTGTCTGCATTAAGGATAGTCCTAGCGACTTCCTGAAGGGTTCTATTCTTTCTCTCAACTATTCTTGAAGGGTTCATTGAGGATAGTCCTAGCGGTTTCTGAACTTGATTTTGGTGAACTTTAATTTATCCCCAGTCATGTGTCTGGAGCATCCACTATCCAACATCTACTGGTCCATGTCTTTATGTTCCTACACATAAAGTATATTCAATTTGGATCCATTTATGTAGAGGTAAGGATAGATTGAATTAAATCTCACTGCCTAATCTGTCTCACCCATATCTAAGATTATCAAGCAGGTTGACCTTATGGGTTTTCTTTTGTGAGACAGGTTTTCAGTATTAAAAAAAAATTGAGTTTGAATTAATTTTGAAATTGACTTTGAGAAATATTAGGCGAAAAAGTTAAGTGTATAATTAATTTTGAAAATGTAGAATTAGAATTAATTATGAAAGTGTAGACTTAATTTTGAAAAAGTAGAATTAATTTTGAAAAAAGTAGAATTAAATTTGAAAGTGTAGAATTAAAATTAGTTTTGAAAGTGTAGAATTAAAATTAATTTTTGAAAGTGTAGAATTAATTTTGAAAAAGTAGAATTAATTGTGAAAGTGTAGAATTAATTTTGGTTGGTTGGGTCGGACTACATTATTAGGTCCTAAACATCTCACCCAATTCTAAGTGACAAAATAAGTTACCTTATCTGTTTTGTGAGATGTATTATTTTTATCTTTGATTTAATGTTAAATCTAAGATTTAATTAAAACTTATGTTAGATTTGAGTTTATCAAATAGTAATTTAAAAGTGAGTTTCGATAATCGGCTTCCAGGTCTTGGCGAGGCACAAAGGCCTTCTTTGGCCGTAGCCTTATTGGATCAACAACCCTTTCATTGACAAAGTCTTTTAAAGAAAGATCATTTTCAAATTACTCTTTAAGAAACTTTAGTCTAACTAGCTTAGGATTTGGAGAGGTAGCTTCGGCTAGTTTCACCGGACTAAACTGACCAAGTAGGGTACGCCTTGTTGAGGCAATCGACCCTTAAATGATTGGAAGGTCATGGTTTTGATGCGTGTGGGTGAATATGTTTAAGGTTAGAGTGTTATGTTATATTTGATATGTGTGATTGAGTTTGCAGGACTTGGAGAATCACGCATGGTGAACGTATCCGAGGGATGAGAACCGAGGGAGGATGTAATGACCCGTAAAATTTTCTCAATATTTTTCTTTAAAATATTGATCATGCCTACATAGATTCTCGAGGAACATAGGGATACTAGTATGAACCTTAGCATAATTATCCATGATTTTCCATATAGATTAAGAAGCTAGGTAATAATAGGTCTTACATGGGCCCTTCTAATACCATGGCCATTAAGGGATCTTAGGTAAAAATTTTATCATGAATGGAAATAGATTTCAATTAGAAACATTAACATAAACCTTAGTGGGCTCTTATATGGGCCTTGGCAAAAATAATTATAAAAGTAATAAAAAGAAGTGCATGCACCAAGGATTGAACCATGAACCTAGTGTATCACCATGCATGTACTAACCAATTCACCTAGCAAGGGAGTGCTAGTAGAAAAGGAAAAGGATTGTTGTTAAGGCTCAGAGGAAGTGAAGAGTCACCATGTGAGGAGGCACCATGACTTTTCACTTGCCCCCTCCACTTAGTATAAGGAGGGTGGATGAGAGGGGAAAGGACTTAAGTTATTTTCTTTTACACTAAAGCTTTTCCTCTTCCCTTCTTCCTTCTCCTTCCTCCCTCTAGCCGAAACCCACAAGGGGTTTCTCCTTTGGAAAAACTTCACAAGGAGACTTCTTCTTCAAGAACTAAGGGCTTCCTACAAGGCTACAAGGGCTAGGGGTGGTCTAAGGTCGAGGAGGTTTTCTTTTGCTTCTCTATTCAAGGTTATAACCAAGATAAACCAAGGTAAGACTCCCTCACCTGTGGTATAATAGTTTTTCCTTGATGTTTATCATGATTTAAGTTTTGTTGGGATTTATGTTGAGGAAATGATGGATTAGGCCTTCTAGGATTTTCGGCCAAAGCATGATTTTGGGTCTAAGATGATGTTAAAACCCCACTTATGTTTCCTAATGTTTACTCATGATAAGTCAAGTATAAACTATGATTTGGGGAAATTTGGTAGCACCCTAAGACCCCTTTAGGGTTTCGGCCACCACCCATGTCCCATGGTTAGGTTTAAATTCAACCCTTCAAGCATGTTTGTTATGTTCCCTATGATATAGTGGATATTAATTATGACTTATATGAATTTTCTCATGGACTTATTACCCTTCTAGGGTTTCGACCAATGCATGAATCAGGGCTAGGACTTAGGGTTAGATCCAATCAAGGGTTCAAATGGCTTCTCATGGTATTGTATGTATTGAATTGGACATTTATGGTGAGTTATGTGAATATCTCCATATGCTTGTGGCTTCTAGGGTTTCGGCCAAGGTCAAGTGTAGGGTTATGAACTTAGGGTTAGCTTCAACTATGGGTCCTAACGGTTCCCTATGGCATTGTATGTAATGTATGGGCTTTCTTTTACTTATGGAATCTTTCATGTTGCTTAAATAATGGGGCCACCTCCTATTGAACTTTCGGCCAAGTCCATGATCTAGGGTTGGGTTAGGTTAAGGTTTCAAGAAAACTCGTTTATGGTTTACTATGATGTATGTATATGTTTAAGGATGTTGTAAGAATTTTTATGTGACCTAAAACCCTAGCTTTATATGTTATATATCATGACTTTGTATGTTTAGGTTATGTGCTATGTTTATTCATGAATGTTTTAAACCATATACCATGAACACATGTATTTGATGTAGGCTTCATGTTATATAGAATAATGCATGTATGATGTTAAATGCCTATAATAGATATATGGTTATGAAGGTCTATGCATGTTCTATGATGAATGACATGAACCTAAGTTATGTTTAATGCCATGAACCTAAGTAGTATGTATCATGTTCATATGAATCTTACTCATGCATGCTCTATGATGGATACTATGAATATGTATGCTAGATGATATGTACCATGTATGAAATGCATGTTTACCTTATGTATCATGAACATGCAAGCTTTATGTGAAAGATCGATGTAGGCGTGCAGAGGGGGGGGGGGGTGAATGCACTTTCTTTTGATCGTTTGATCTCTACACAGATGTTAGCGCAGCGGAAATAATATGCAAAGGAAATAACAATGCTAACAAAAATTCTTTTACTTGGTATCCACCCAGATGAGTGACTAATCCAAGGATTCACGCCGCGAGCACCACTTTTCACTATCGAAAAGTCTCCTTGAGGTGGAGAAACCTTTACAGCAAAAGCTTCCTCTTTACAGATGCAGAAATATGATGGAGGAAGCAAAAGATCACTCTACAATTGGGCAACACTTCGTTACTGTACGGAACTGTACAGACACGTGTAACGAGGCCTCCTTTTATAGGTGAAAAGGACAGATTCGCAGTCTGTCCAGTCTCGCACCAGTCGACTGCCCCAAGGGCAGTCGACTGGTCCGGCATTAAATGACGTCCAACGGCTAGACAACAGCTAGTTTTGGGGTATACCAGTCGACTGCCCCAAGGCCAGTCGACTGGTCCGAAGCTGCGAACTTTCTGTGGGTTTTGGCAGTCGACTGCCCTGCCTCCCAGCTCAACTCCTAGCCACTCTGAACCTTCTCCTTCGCGTGTGCCTTCAGGTCTGCTCCCTTGGCTCGCCTCTTGAAGTCCTCTTCCTCTGGCTATCGTCCCTCGGATGCGCACGCAAGCCTTCCCTTGGCTTGCCTCCATGCCACCCCTTCACATATGCCCTTTGAAGTCCACTTCCCGGCTTGCCCTTGGAGCTCTCCTCCCTCGGCTCTCGTCCCACGGATAGGTCCACCAAGTGTGATTCTCCAAGTCCTGCAAACTCAATCACACAAATCAAAGACAACAAAACACTCTAACTTTAAACCTATTCACCCACACATCAAAATCATGATCTCCCAATCATTTAAGGGCCGATTGCCTCAACAATCTCCCCCTTTTTGATGTGTGACAATATGTTTAAGTTAGAGATAAATAACAGCAAAAGCAAATAGCAAAAGATAGCAATTGAAACATCATGAGACATAATACTCCTAAGAGGTAACCTCCCCCTTAACCTATGTCCTCTCCACAGTTTCAATTCTAATCACATTTCAAGTTAAGATTCCACTTAACAACAGCAATATAAAAGACATATCAGAACCTAAGAGGTATCTCCCCCTTAATCCATGTCTTTTCTCCAATTTTAACCCTTTAAGGTCTAAGTTAGGTAAAATACCTAAAATCATCCATTTTAAGTCAAATTTCTAACTTAAACCACCCATTCTCCCCCTTTGACACCATCAAAATGATTGCCTCAAGCAACCAAAACCCATGACATCAAATGAGAAAATTCTCAGTTTCTAAAATTACTCACAGTGGCTGAAAACTTGCGTGCCAGTCGACTGCCCATAGGGCAGTCGACTGATACGCTATCAGTCTGATTTTTCAGTTTTTCTGCCGAATTTCAGAAACTCCTAGAAAATTCTAAAAAATTCCAAAAATTATAAAATTTTGCATACATGTTTGAAATATTATATTCTATCAGGGAAAAATATTAAACCATATAATATTTCAAACATGCATGACTTTTGATAAAAACTCAAAAACTTTGAAAACCACTACATTTTGTATCAAACTCTAAAACCAATTTTGCAAATCTATAACTTTGAAAAACATTTCACAGCATGTAAAATGGTTTTCAAAGTTTTAAAATGTCCAACTATGATCTTTGCCAAAGTGTCCATTGATTAAACACTTGCCTCCCCCATAGTTGGTCTAGTTTTGATATTTTGATACTTTTAATGGTCCAACAATGTGCCACAAGCACAAGTGAGCCAAATGTATCACCCTAATGGATCAAGCACCCTTTTTCAAGGCTAATGTCTCCAAGTTCTTCCTATACTTCCACAAAACACATTCCAAGGCCTCTTCTTAAGGATGTAAACTCCGATTCGGGAAGAGGCTTGGTAAAGATGTCGGCTAGGTTCGACTTTGATTCAACATAGTGTAGTTCTATGTCTCCCCTTGCCACATGGTCTCTAATGAAGTGATGTTTCACTTCAATGTGTTTTGTTCTAGAATGGTGAACTGGATTTTTAGTTAAGTTGATTGTGCTTACATTATCACACAAGACTTTGACCTTGGTGTAATGTAGCTCATAGTCCTCTAAGGTGTGCATAATCCAAAGGAGTTGGGAAATACATCCACCCATTGCCACATATTCTGCTTCCGTTGTTGATATGGCAACGCATGGTTGTTTCCTACTACTCCAACTACTAAGGAAGACCCAAGAAATTGACACCCTCCACTAGTACTCTTCCTATCTAGCTTACAACCCGCATAGTCCGAGTCGGTGTATCCAATTAGGTCAACATTTGAGGTTCTAGGATACCAAAGTTCGACATTTAGGGTCCCTTTCACATACCTTAAGATCCTCTTGACTACAATCAAATGGGACTCTTTGGCACACGATTGGTACCTAGCGCACATACCTACCGCAAAAAGTATGTCGGGTCTACTAGCGGTTAGGTATAGGAGGCTACCAATCATGCTCCTATATTGTTTAGAGTCTACCATTTTCCCTTCATTGTCACTATCCATTTTCACATTGGTTCCTATGGGTGTAGATGTTTCCTTAGCATGTTCCAAACCAAATTTCTTTAACATCTCCTTAGCATATTTGGTTTGAAAGACATGTGTACCTTCATTAGTTTGCTTAACTTGAAGGCCTAAAAAAAGGTTAACTCTCCTACAAGACTCATCTCAAATTCATCTTCCATACACTTGATGAATTCTTGTAGGAAGTCATTATTTGTTGACCCAAAAATGATGTCGTCTACATAGACTTGGGCAACAAATATGTTCTTATCCTTAGATTTTAGGAACAATGTAGGGTCAATTGTTCCTCTCCTAAACCCCTTAGACACCAAAAATGAAGAAAGCCTCTCGTACCAAGCCCGGGGAGCTTGTTTCAATCCATATAAGGCTTTCCTTAATTTGAATACGTGTCTTGGATAGTTTGGGTCCTCAAACCCAGGGGGTTGTTCTACATAAACCTCTTCCTTAATGATCCCATTTAGGAATGCCGATTTCACATCCATTTGGTGAGTGTAAAACCCATGTGAGCGGCATAGGCTAGTAGAATTCTAATTGATTCTAACCTAGCTACGGGGGCATAAGTCTCATCATAGTCTAATCCCTCAACTTGGTTAAACCCCCTAGCCACTAATCTAGCCTTGTTCCTAGTGATTTTACCTTGGTCATCTAATTTGTTCCTAAAGACCCATCTAGTGGTTACAATGGTACAATCAGTGGGCCTAGGAACTAACTCCCAAACTTCACTCCTCTCAAATTGGTTTAGCTCTTCTTGCATGGCTAAGACCCAATCAACATCTCCCAGTGCTTCATCAATGGTCTTGGGTTCTAATTGGGAGATAAGGGCTATTTGACTAGTTTGATCCCTAAAGTAGGACCTAGTCCTTACTCCTTGAGTGACATCAACCACAATTTGGTCAATAGGATGATCATGGTGATGTCTCAAGGGTCTAGAGGTTGTAGCTTCATTTATTCTTTCTTCCTCATCCTCTAGTGTATTTCTTACTCCCCCTTGATCATTGCCCTCCAAATGTAGGTCTTGGGTTCTTTGGGCAAGGGGTTGGACCTCTTCTATATCCTTATCAATGGAAGCCTTTCTAGGGTAAGTACTAGTGGTTTCATCAAATTTGACATTTGAGGACTCCTCAATCACCTTCGTCCTCTTGTTGTACACTCTATAGCCCCTACTAGTCAATGAATACCCTACTAAGATTCCTTCATCGGCTTTTGACTCAAATTTTCTTAGGTCGTCTTTGGTGTTTAAGATGTAAACTTTACATCCAAAGACCCTAAAATAGTGGACTCGGGGTACCCTTCCATTCCATAGTTCAAAGGGTATTTTTCCTAAAAACCTATGTACCAACACCCGATTTTGAATGTAACAAGCGATGTTAACCGCTTCGGCCCAAAAGTAGCTAGGAAGAGAGTATGCATTAAGCATAGTCCTAGCCGTTTCTTGTAAGGCTCGGTTTTTCCTCTCAACTACCACATTTTGTTGAGGAGTCCTTGGGCATGAAAACTCATGCTTGTACCCATTTTCAACACAAAATTGTGTGAAGTTTGCGTTTTGGAACTCCCCACCATGGTCACTCCTAATTCGGTTTATTTTGATGTTCTTTTCATTTTCTACCCTTTTACTAAATCCTATGAAGATATCTAGGGTATGATCCTTATGTTTCAAGAAGTAGACCCAAGTAAACCTAGAGAAATCATCTACTATTACTAGACAATACTTACTTCCAACAAGTGATGGAGTGCTATGGCAATCAAACAAGTCTATATGCAAAAGTTCTAAAGGTAAGGAGGTGGTGATTAGAGTTTTACCTTTGTGTGATGCTTTGGATTGCTTACCCTCTTGGCATGCATCACACAACTTGGTCTTTTTCGTACTTGATCATTGG
>JAGFNQ010001156.1:637281-774879 GCA_024364735.1 Boesenbergia rotunda | reverse complement strand
TGAAAAACCTAGATCAGTAGTTAGGGTTGAGATAGGAGATGAGATTTTGGGTGCCAACCCTCTGATAGTCTTGTCTGTATACCAATGCTGAGATCAGTGATTGTTAGGTCTATCAGTGAGGTTTTTTTGAGCAAAACTCACTGATGGACCTCCATATCTGGAATCTGAAAAAACCTAGATCAGTAGTTAGGGTTGAGATAGGAGATGAGATTTTGGGTGCCCAACCTCTGATCTGCTTAGCAGTTGATTAGTCTACTCAGGAGGGCAAAACTACTGATGCTTATACTGAAGACTAATAGTAGTTAGGGTTGAGATAGGAGATGAGATTTGGGGCCCTCTGATCTGCTGATCACCAAGGCTAGATCATATTAGGTCTATCAGTGAGTTTGGGACCCTCCCCATATCTGGAATTCTGAAAAACCTAGTTCAGTAGTTAGGGTTGAGATAGGAGATGAGATTTTGGGTGCCCAACCCTCTGATCTTGCAGTATCACCAAGGCTAGATCAGTGATTTAGGTGTATCAGTGAGTTTTGAGCAAAACTCACTGATGGACCTCCCATATCTGGAATTCTGAAAAACCTAGATCAGTAGTTAGGGTTGAGATAGGAGATGAGATTTTGAGTGCCGAATCCTCTGATCTTGCTGTATCACCAAGGCTAGATCAGTGGATTTTTATGTGCACACTAAGTACCAATATTTATCAGTTATCTTCTAAAAACGTCTTACACCTATACAACTACAAATTTATTATCCACCAACTTAAATCAGAAGTATTTAATGTTTAACAGAGACCCTGAAATGACTTGATTTCAGGCCCACCCTGGGCCTGAAATGGATCTATTCAGGCCCAACTTCGGCCTGAAAGCTTTTATTTCAGGCCCTCCTTGGGCCTGAAGTGTTTTTATTTCAGGCCCGCCGTGGGCCTGAATTGATTTATTTCAGGCCCACCCTGGGCCTGAAATGGATCTATTCAGGCCCACCCTGGGCCTGAAAGGTTTTATTTCAGGCACTCCTTGGGCCTGAAGTGTTTTTATTTCAGGCCCAAGGTGGGCCTGAAATGATTTATTTCAGGCCCACCGTGGGCCTGAATTCATTTTATTTCAGGCCCACCGTATTCCTGAAAAGTAAATTTGATGCTCACCTTGGCCATTAAATAAAATCATGATTTATAGATTAATATTCTATATTTATCTATAAGTTGTGACCAAATCCTTTAATTTTATTTGATTATCAAAATTTACAATTTGAAACAAGTATTTTAAATTTATGGTAGAGATAATCCATCTTACTAATTCAATACAGAATGCATACCAATTTTCAATTCCTTCGAGACGATAAAGTCATGTTTTCAAATTATGTATCAGAAACCCACTTATGGACCTAGATCAGTACTTGGATATATGTCAGTAGTTAGAGTTAACCAAAGAGATGTTATTTCTGGTGTGCAAACTTTGTCCAAATCATTATGAGTTGTTTTCTTACCGTATCAGTTGGTACACTACATTGCAGCAACTCGATGTGAATCAACATCACACAATTGTTTTGTTTTTCTGGATAATAAATTATATTCATATAAATTACACAATTTCTATACAAATGGAGCCGAATCACCAGCAAAGGATGTTTTTTTACAACATTACTTCAAGAGATTGACACTCTCATGTTTTACAATACATGTCTCCCATAATATTTATTGTCAGATCAAATCTCATTTTCGTCATATCTCCTTGTTTGAAATCCATCTTCTCATCGTATAGGAGACATCGGACGTATTGCATAACAAAGAAGGCACAGTCCACGCTGAAAATAACAAATAGTATTTCAGATTTCAATAAGTTGGGTAATAAAATACTTTGATCATTTTAAAATTTTCAAACTCTTCCTCACTTACTGACCTATGTTCTTGTTGGGGACATTTTTGTCTAACGGAAGGCCATTTGTCCAAGGGATGATGACTTTGTAGATATGGATGAATAGCCGTAAGTTCCTCGCGAGTATATTGTTTAAGTTCTTTTACCTGTCAAATATATCATGAATTTCAATGACATTTTTTATCAAATGATGAACATATATATGAATAAAGGTAGGTAGCTCACCGCTGAGTCAAAATCATGCTTATATTTATGGCCACTAGCAAGAGAATTTAAATGAATGAAAGTCATTGCTTCTGTATCCACCGCCAACAAGTGAAAGTGTGTATTATCACTGCACAAAGGTATTAAAATATATCTAAACCCTTGTTCTATCATATCCGTCTTCATCACTTGTTGCATGGAAAACTTTCTTGACGATCTTATTGAAGCCTAAATAGTTGCAAAATCAAAATTATTAATAACCACATCATAATACTAGGTCTTCTACAATCTATTATTCTTACTAATTTACATCACTTACTGTGAAGAAGGTTGAACAATATATTGACTTGTGGTATGGCCTACCAGATGTGGATGCTCCCCTAAATAACATTTTACAAAAGGCATCAATGACCTCGCCTTTTGTAAAAACCTCTCCATTGAGGATTTGTAAGAATGAATGCAATTTCAAAGCAAAGGGTGCATCCTCCCAGATAAATTCATTATCCAACCTGTCAAGTTAATTGATAAGATTATATATTAAAGCCCCAAATATATTAACTAAACTATGTTTCATAACTTACTTTAGGTTCTCCAATTTATTTATCACGTAGGCCACTTCTTTATCTTGATTTTTCTTCTTCGACTTCATAAAATGCTTCTTCACAAACTACATCGATACAATTTACACCAAACTAATTAATGACCAAATTCAATAAATTTGACGTAATTAATATGAAAATAAGTCACATACATCAATGCCTTGAAGCCTCATTTTGTATAGTTCGAAGGTCCTTCTTTTCTCCTCCTCTATATCTTCTTCAGACATGACTTCCATTACAGTAATGGTTTCTCTTGCTTCATCCATATCCTCCTCACTAAGTTTCCTTTTTCCCTTGTCCATGACATTTGATATTTGTTCCTTTCTCCGCTTCCCCTTATGTAATAGTTGGTGCCATACTGGACTCTCAATTGGAGTATCCCTGTAATCATACCGAGTTCGGTCACGTCCTCTCCTTGTTCTACAAGATACTGGATCAGAAAGAGGACTGACTACAGGATAGCTTTCTTGAGCCTCCATGCCCTTTTTTTCAATAATTGAAAGTAATTCCTTAACCCTTTCATTCAAACATATATTCTCCTCTGTTAGCTCCTTGATTAGGGTGTCTTTAAGAATGCATTCACCACATGGCCTTACATCTTCTGTGTCATGTCCTTGTGATGTCGCTATTGGCTGTGGAATGTCATCCCCAATCTCAAGGTTCTCAAACAATGTGTTTTCATGTAGGTTAGGAATTATTTCAACAATCACCTGTCAATTACCAAGTACACAAATTTTACTGCTTCTATATCAAACTAACATAGATAAACTAACATAGATCACAGTTTACAATAATTACCTCTTCGGAGCTGATTTGGTTGACAAGGTCCCTTACCCTACTAATATGCGAAGGAATATTCCTCCAGTTATTTATTCGGGGTCCTTCAACATTATATGGTTTTTGAATGGGTACATGCTCCAAAAACCATGCCTACACAAAGTTTTCCAGCCAATTACATTAATAACAGCAAAATATTATAAAATATAATTTAGGTAAATTCTACTCACTGCCAAAAGCCCAGCAAATCCCTTTACATAAGGGAGGTTTGTGGTCCTCTGGTTTCCTTGACTTGATGAAAATAATTCCCCAATCTTAGGTAATTGGGGAGACAAAAATTTATGGATAGCTTCCACCCAGTTGAATCTACCAAGATTGTCATAATCATCTACTATATCTACAAGCCCTAGAGGGACCTTATATGTACTAGACGAAAATAAAACACAAACAAATATATACAAAATATAAAATTTACAAACTAATAACACATCATCCTCTGATTCAACACTTTTAGAATAATGTTTAAGTAAGTCCTCAATTCTTATTCTAGTAGGTTGTTTTTCTTTTGAGAAGTAAGTACGATAGAGGTCACCCGATGCTTCAGTTGAATTAATAGGGATCGAAACTCCACGGTCCACTATACCCAGTACCAAAGCAACATCTCGTCTGGTGAACGCAACCGGTACACCTGAAACAATTAAAATCTTTAGTTATCATCAACAATATAGGATTCAATTTATTTCTCGTTGGGCCTGAAATGAATTCATTTCAGGCCCAACGTGGGCCTGAAATGAATTTACTTCAGGCCCACGTTGGGCCTGAAATGAATCATTCAGGCCCACGTTGGGCCTGAAATGAATTCATTTCAGGCCCACGTTGGGCCTGAAATGAATTTTTCAGGCCTACCTAGGGCCTGAAGTAAATTCACTTCAGGCCCTCGGTAGGCCTGAAATTATTTCATTTCAGGCCTACCGACCTGAAGTGAATTTCACCTTAAATTCACTCATTTAAATTGATCAAATATCAATCATTTAAGGTCAACTATATCCAAGTTTTATCTTACTATAGATACTGTTTATAATTCATAATTAAAACTATTACCTGAGAATTTAAAAACTTGCGAGGTTGAATCCCAACTTTCAAATATATTTACCAAAATTCCCCGGATATGCTGCAATTCTTGAATGTCCAAGAAAATACTGAAGGGCGACTCTTTGATCTTCGCAATGTGTTGATCTTTTAAAATTTCAAATGCTTCAACAAAATGTTTAAAATGGCCTAAAACACTGCACCAATGTAATTTTTTCCCAAACTCATCTGAACCCTACAGTTTTTATACATTACAAATTTATTCAGCAAAAATAAGTATAAACAATATCACAAGCAGTGTTTATTCAGCAAAAATAAGTTTAAACAATATTACAAGCAGTGTTTATTCAGCAAAATTAAGTATAAACAATATCACATACCTTGGTGATTAATGCCAATGAAGAAGACGATGAGGAACCACCCACAGACCTTTTACCTGCCATTATTATGCAAATCAAACCTGCAGAAACCCTAAATCCTACTTTGATAGTGCCGAGCAGTATCAACTTCAACGTTAACACTTCAAGCAGCCTCAGGATCACACACTATCACTTTCCTATATAGGAGCCTAGGTTTTGGTTGGGCGGAGGGAATCGAGGGAGTAGCAAACGACTAAAGCACAACTAGGGCACGCACAATGTCCTCCTTCAACAATACCATTTACGTTTTCGCGGTGAGAGATAGAATGACCTTGCCATCCGAACCACATATTTTTATTTTACTGCAAAAGTGGTTCGGATGTCTCGAAAATGGTAATGGAAAAGGTGTATTGTGGCGCCAAGAGTAGAATAGGAAGTTCACTTAAAGGGCTGCGCCCTTTGGTAAAATAGAAACCATGGGACGCCCTTTGGTAATTTCGTATTGTTACGTACGCCCTTTGGTAAATTGCCGAAAAAAATAAAGAGGTATGTTAGTTGGAGCCAAAGGCACGTGAAAGAAAATGATTAATGAGATTTTTTCAACTAACTTCAGGCGATCGGTCCGGTCATACGGAAATTTTCTACCGGTCGCCCGGGTAAATCGGAAAGTGATCGCAGTGGGTGATCTAGAAGCCCAACGTTCCAGGGTTCACACCCCATTTGGAGAAAAATTTTTTACAAATACGTCGTAGTTGAGGATTAAAGGCACGTGAAAGAGGGTCGATGCTAGATGGTAATTATTGTGCATACGTAGAAGAGAGGAGAAATCGAGAGAGTTTTTCTAAAATAACTTAATTCGTTTAATCAATCCAATTAATTTAATTTATCATTCAATTTTATATCAAATTAATTTTAAATTAATCTCGATTTTCAAAAGAGTTTAAAAATTAAATAATTTAGTAGATTCAAATATTAATTATAATCATAGTTAGTCTAGCCCTAGGTAATTTTGAATTCTGGCTACGCCCCTGATTTGACTAGTAATGTTTTTCATCAGTTAACTCACTCAACTCAACTTATTAGAAATAAAATCGAAAATAGATATATGATTTGTTAATTTTAAAATTATAATTTAAATATTTTTTAAAAAATTATGATTTAAATATTTCCAAAAAATTTTACACGAGTTAATAAAAGCTCTTTAAAATAATTTTAAATTTAATTTCAATATTTTTAAATTAAAATTATATATAAATAAAAAAAATACTGCTCTTAAACGGCTTGATAACCGCGGATAAATGCTGCTAAAGAATTGGTTCACCGTGGCTTGTTTTATATACATATAATTTAAATATTTAATTTTTAACATTTATGTTGAAGGTAAATTTGATAAATTTAAAATTCATATTCAAAAGTCGATATTTCTTTTTAAAAAAATATTTTAATAGATTTCGAATTAAATTTATCAACGTTGTGCATTAGCCAACTGGATAAATATTTCTCTACCATCGAGCGTCAAAACGGCACACTGTAAGGCAATCGAGATCCTAAACCTCTTTTATAAAGATTTATGTTCCGCCACGTTATTATTATTAAACATTTTACCCATTTTAAAAACATTTTACCCATTTCAAAAATTCGATCCTCAATTATAACATATTTTATAAAAAAAATATTTCTTTTAAATAGGATATGAATCCTGTGATATTGGATTTCTGGATCGTCCGCCGCGAGCGCTTCCCGATTTAACTTGTCAGCCGATAAGAAATTTTCGTGAGGCCGGATCGGTCACTCGAAGGTCGATGTTATCCAGTCTCGTTAATTATTATTTTAATTATTTATTTTAGGTCTTTGGATTTATCATGTATTAGAAGAGTGTTAATCATTCTGGCAATCTCAATTCAATCCCCAATCAAATTGCTTTCTGTAAGAATTTTTTCAAATAGGGTGTAATATATAAAAAGAAAAATATTAGACCAGGTAGCAGATGAACTTAGGATGATCGATTCGATCCCACGGAAATTTGCCACCGATCACTAGAATAAATTGGGAAGCGCTCACGATGGACGGTCTACAAGTCCAACGTCTCAGGATTCCGTTCCATTTGAAAAAAAAAAATTTATAAAATACGTTATAGCTACAGATTGAACCATAAATATTTAAGATAACAATTAATCATTCTATCACTACATCACAACCCGGGGATAAATAGGGTGTAATATAAGACTTTTAGATTGTAGCGCTTTTGATATTTCTAATAGAACAAATCCAACGCCCCAATTCAATATTATCTGATTCATTTTTTTTCATATTTATTTTATGGTCGTATCCATAACGCCGATGGTGTCAACTGAAAGATGGTCAAAACGATGTGCGGTCTAACAATTTTTAAGCAGATAAGGCACGAGACTTCACATCCAAAGGGACAAAATGTCTTGATAAATTATTTTTTTTCTCTATGCCATATCTTTACTTAAAAGGACCTTAGCAAACCTTCAAAACATGTCCCTCTCACAATTTTTTAAAAATTAATTTTAACTCGATGGGTCGAAGTTTATCGTGAAAAGGACAAATCGACTTCTTCTTGATCGTCATCAATTTGGCCAAGAAAGAGGCAAACGAGACAATGGCTCGGCCATTAATTAGTAAACTTCGTTATCTCATAGCCAACCTAACCATTGACGAGGTCTTCTGTAACTTAGTCCCATTTTTCCTCTATGATATAATTAATCATTTTTTTAATTTGTATAAAAGCAACGGCCAACGGGATTTGATTTATCATATTGCATGCAAATCGGGCTGACGTTTATATATATATATATATATATATATATATATATATATATATATATAGGACAAAAATTGCACGTTCACGCGCGACAACACGCCTGATCGGTCGTGTGACCGATCAGGCACTCTCCGAGGACGCGAGCCGGTGACTAGCAATGATGGGCGGAGGGTGCGACGAGCCCGACGGGTTCACCAATCCCTCTTGATTATAGTATGGTGTTCGGGGCGGCGGCTGGAGGCCGCCGTTGTTAGCAAGCCCCGACGGATTCACCAATCCCTCTTGATTATAGTATAGTGTTCGGGGCGGCGGTCGGAGGCCGCCATTGGTTAGCAATCCCTAACGGGTTCACCAATCCCTCTTGGTTATAGTATGGTGTTCGGGGCGCCGACCGGAGGCCGCCGTTGGTCACAAGCCACGACGGGTTCACCAATCCCTCTTGGTTATAGCAGTGGCGTAGCCAAAATTTAAAATTACGTAGGGCTGACAGAATTGAGAACCTTGAGAGTTGAAGTATTAAGAATTGTGAGCAAACAAGAAAAATTAATTGACCATCTTTGTATAAGATTTTCTATAGGATGAAAAAGAAATAGATTTGGTATATTAATTTATGTTAAATAAAATTATAAGATATAATTTATATTTGCATACCTAGACTTATGTCACTCATTATCTGACAAAGTAGTGGTCTCCTTACGTGCGACCACTCGCAAAGTGATTGCACGCGAAGCTATTGCTAGTTGCCTCGGGAGGTAGTGTTCACCTCGCGTACGGTCGCTTCGCGAGTGGTTGCACACGAAGCAGTTCCTGATCGCCTGGCGAGGCAGTGTCCCCCTCACGAGCACCTTGTCGACCATATCTTGAGTGACCAATGTTTGTTGGCTCTTTGTCAACGACGGAATTAATAGATTAGAGTAAAATTAGAGGAAAAGAAATAGTGTTGCGGAGAGGAAAAGAGACTTTACTATCGACAAATTTAGGACAAAAATATTAAACAAATTAGAATTAATATATTTATTAATTTATAAATGTAATGATTTTTATAAAATTTATCATTCTTATTTGATATTTTATTTTTAATTTGATGTTTTACCCATTAATATATTTGTGATTAACTAACCAAACAAAAATGAAAAAATATTCAAAATTATTATTATTATTATTTTAAAATGGGGTGGGGCTAGAGCCCACCCTAGCCCAAGGGTGGCTCTGCCCCCCTGGGTTATAGTATGGTGTTCGGGGTGCCGGTCGGAGGTCGTCGTTGGTCAGCAAGTCTCGACGGGTTCACCAATCCCTCTTGGTTATAGTATGGTGTTCGGGGCGCCGGTCGGAGGCTGTCGTTGGTCAGCAAGCCTCTCGGAGAGTGCCTGATCGGTCGCGGGACCGATCAGGCACTATTGTTGCGCACGGGGCACGTAATTTTTGTCGCGCGGGAGATCACTTATATATATATATATATATATATATATATACCGAAATGTTATGCTGCGGACCGTGATGTGCGGACTTACCATGCAGACCGTGACTGCCAGACCAATCAGGCTTTTGCCTGATCGATCTGGTGACCGATCAGGCCCTTGCCTGATCGGTCTGGCCCCGTGATCGTGCACGCAGCCCACACGATGCGGTCTGCACGATGCGGTTCGCAGCAGAGTATATATCATCCCTTGTGCGTCTCGTTCGTGCCTGATGCCAATGAATGGAAGGAGCCTTCCATGCATGCATCGGAAGGGGTCTCCCATTGCAATGAAGGTGTATTCCATTATTATTGTTTTAAAATTTTTAAAGTATATTTAAGGTTTTAAATTTTAAAATTTAAAACTAAGGTTATAATGAATTTAATCTAATAAGATTTTTTTCTAAAATTCAGTCGTCCTTGTTGGATAATAATGTTAAAAATAATTAATTTTTAAAATTTATGAGATATATTATATGTATTTAACATTTAAGATTTTAAAATTTAGAGATTAAATTAATAGATTTAAACTAATAATTTTTTTTAAAGTTAATCATTTTTCTTGAATTATAATCTTCAAAATAATAAATAATTAATTTTAAAATTTTATAAGATACATTATATATATTTAACATTTATGATTTTAACATTGATTTAAAAAAAATTGATGAAGCCTCAATCTTAACTACTTCAAAAAAAAATACTACAATAGAGAGTATGAAATTATAACGTGAAATTCAATGTGAATGATGTGGTACTTTTTATGTACACATCCGATTACTGCTTGGATACCGACGGTGACCTCCGACTGTCACCCCGAACAAAATTATAACCTAGGGGGCACGATGAACCTGTTGAAGATCGTTACAATTGGAATATCACATCATTCACGTTGAATTTCATGTTGTCTATCATGAAAAAAAATAAACTTAGAGGCGTCAAATTCATAAACATAAAAAAAAATTATTTCAAAATTTATTTATATTTAATATTATAATTTCATTCTTAAATTAAAAAAAAATAATAATTTAATATTAAATAAAAATTTATAAAAAAACTAAGAAAAACATACCAAAACCAAGAGAGATATACATAAATCCAGAAAGGTAATTTTTTAAAAAAAAATTTGAAGTTTCAAATTAAGGTAATTAAAATTTATATTTAAAATTCAAGAATTAATTTATTCAGCATATACCAGATATACAGCATAAAAATATTCAATTCTTAGAATTTATTAATTTAAAATTAATTTAAGAACTCATTAATTTAAAATTAATTTAGAAAAAGATCGACCGACGTTATAAAATAATTTCCATCGACGTTATAAAATAAATTCAAAAATATAAACACCACTTCGTCTAATAATTATCTAACAATTAATAATTAAAAAAAACAAATCATAAATAGCTAGGAAGCCACCTAAGAAGAAAAAGATGGAAAATTATGGAGATTTGTTAGTCAATGAAATTCATATGTAATTAACCAAATTCTCAGACGAGCTACAGCAAAACCTTCTCTTTCTCACATGCCTTATCCACAACCACATCGAAAGGAGGAAGCGCGATGAACCACGAGCTCAGTTCGTACGGATAACTCTGTTCCTGACTGCCACTGCTTCTGCCTCGGAGGGCAGTGTGCCTGACTGTAGACCGGGAGCGACAAAGTCCCTGTCCCCGTTGTCGGAGACAGCCGGCCGTGCCGTTCAACAAAATACACGCATGTAAAATTTGAAATCCAACAGAGAATTCTTAACAAATGCAGATGTGAAGTCGCCGTCTTCCCCCCACAAAACAAATCCCTACCTGTTCTTCCTGCTGATTGCTTGCTTGCTTGCTTGATTGCATGCCATTTGCTATGTACAGTCTTATACACACGCGTCTACTGAACATAACGAGCCTTGTGAGTTGGGTATTTACACGGAGCCCTGTGTTTATTGGACTAGTTCGGAGACCCAATCGACGTTCGGCGTTGCTGCCGCCGCCGGGGAAGCAGCGCCGGATCTATCCACCACGCACTCCTTGCTTAGCTTCTCGAATATCTTGGCTCTGAGAGCTCTACCGGACTCCACCCTCTCTGCTGGCTCTTCGCTTCCCAGTTCGCTGGTGAAGGTGCGGGTGGGAGTCGTCGGCAGACTACTGAACCCGGATTTGCCTCTGGGAGAGCTGAAGAAACCGTTACCTGTTTGTGGTCCCCGGGAGCTGGGTAGAGAGTTCGCCTTGCTGAGCTGCAGCTGGCGCAAAGAAGCCACGACGTCGTTGATGGATGTGCCGGACGGCGCGGAGAGAGGAGAAGAAATTAGCGTCGAGGTCGGGGAAGACGAGAGGCGTTGGTTGGTTATGTAGTTTTCCACCGCGTGTTGGCGCAGCGGAGAGCCGTCGTACGACTCGATGCCCACGCAGGCCGGCTTCGTCGGCGTCAGCTGCTGCTGCTGCGAGAGGACGCGGAGCTGATCCGCGGTGTGAGCGAAGAAGCAGACGCGGCGGCGACAGGCGGTGCCGTCTTTGCACGGCTGGGTGCGGTAGCGCGCGGGATGGAGCCAGCACTCGAACACCCCGTGCGCGAACTCACAGGCGTCGCCGCGCTTGCATCCGCCCTTGCGGAAGTCGGGACAGGACGTCCCGGAGTAGTGGTACTTCCTTGGATCACGGCGGCGCGCCTTCTCCCCCGGATGCGCGAAGGGGCACTCCGTCCAGTCGTGCGAGCGGCGGCGGACGCACCGCCGGACCTTAAAATCATACATCCGGAACTCGTCGGACGAGTACAAGTCCACGTCGCGGTAAGGTTCATCCTCCGCCTCCCCCTCCTCCTCCTCCTCCTCCTCGGCCAAGTCGCCGTCGCAAGGCAAGTACCTCTGCAACGACGCGGCGAGGGCGACGGAGCCACCACAGGCGGCACGGCAGTAGCCGATCGGATCATCCAACTGCAAAGGCCAAGGCGGGACGCGCACCAACAGATCTCGGTGACGACCAGTTTCCCCTCCCACCATCATTTTCTCCTCCTCTCGCTTTCACAATCCTCAACCCACTTCCTCCCCGGCTATCTATTTCAGTTTCCAAGGCAAGTAGCGAAGGCGGTGAGAGGGAAGGGTCCATATAACCACGCAGCTAACCACGGTCGAGTAACGCAGTAACCACGGTTTATTCGACAGGTGTCGACGGCGTCCAAACTAACGGTGCCGCCAAGGGAGCAAGCGGGACGCGTGGAGGCAGCAGAGGACTGCGGAGCCATGCGCGGACCGCGAGGTGGTATCGCGGCGGGCCCAGCGACCGGACACGTCCTCTCCTTTGGCGGAGGCTCTGCCCTTCCCTTTCCTCAAAATCACGCTTCTGCCACTCCCGGCTAAGTCCAAAGCGGTTACTCGAACTTCGGTTCGCGCTGGATTCCCGAGCCGGTTCGACCGCCGAACGAACCGAGTAAATCGGACGACGGTTCGACGAAGCAGGTGCCTCCGCGTGTTGCTGGTCCAGTAATTCCTTCTTAATTCCGCTTCGTGACGACCGACCAGACGAGGTGGTCCAGTTCGGTTCGGTCCGATTTAGCTGTCAGTACGGCCATTGGGGTACGCCTGCACATGTAGCCCACTGTCGCACAAGCAATAATGGAACTGGTTCGACGAATCGAATCGATCCAGCAGCAGATGGGTCCGATTAATCGAGACCCAATCACGAGTCGCCAAATGTCGATTGCTTTAAAACGTGATGAATGTACCCCTATTAATCAGAACTACGGCTGTGTCCGCGAACCCAAACAATGCAATTTTTTTTTTAATTTTTTATTTTTAATAAAATATTACTTATCCAGTCGCGAATCGAGATGGCGATCTCACGGGCCGGACGACCTCCCGGGTGGCACGAGCTGGTGAGGTGGCTACGAGCTGGCCGCGCTCCAGCGAGACTCTGTAAGACAGTGACCGTTAGCAAACCCGTTAGGGATTTCCTCGGTCAGACATTCCAACGGTCAAGTCAGTATCCGCAGGTATCATAGTGGAACTGAATTGAAATGAGGCAAGGGGTAAGAAAGCTTGCGCGTGCGTATCTGTGGTAGGGGGAGTGCGGAGTATATATAACCGGGGGAGCTGACAACCCTTATCCGTACTGACGAGATAAGAGTGAGATAGTTAGCTCGTAGGGAGCACTTAGGAATAGCGCGGCATGACGCGGGGTGCTTAAACAGTATGAAGGTACTGAGCAGTACGAGGGTGCTGAATTGGCGGACTGACCGCGAGAAATATCAGGAATAAGTAAGGTGCGCAGAACCCCGTTAGCAGGGTCGTACCCTGGATATGATGATACAGGGGGCGTAGGGGCGAGGTAGCCCATACCCCAAGAGCCGACTGACGGGTCCGCGTGCTGGGGACCGAGTCGGGTAAAAGCCAGTGAGCTTGGGCCGCCACGCGTCCGACTGATAGAAGGGAGGCGCAGGGTACGCCCTGAGTCGGGGTTTGCCGAGTGAGGTCTGCCTGATCCTGTTAGATATCCAGTTTGTGTGATGCCCTTGGAGCGCGGATTGCCCCGTGCTCGACTGTGATGCACGACCTAGCTCTGAGTCGGGGAATGGCCAGGGGGTCAACCCACCCGACCCCCTCCGTGGCCAGCTAAGTATTGTCCCGGGAGTTTGCGGGGCCGGGAATACCTTCGCTGACCTATCTACTAAGCCTTCTTGGCGCCAGGTTGACTGGCGAGCTCGACCACTGAACCTACCCGTAGATAAGGCCGGGATTAATTACAGGTAACAATATTTAAAAATTTTAAATAAGAAAAATCTTTAATTTTAAAGGCACACAGTTGACATGTGATTATAGAAAAAAAATATATCATGTCAATATTAATCAGAACTAATATTTTCTTCGAACGCACTAACAATTAATTAATCGGATAAAATCTAGAGACGTGAAAGATTCATTCGGATAAGAACCAACAAACTTCATCATCGCCTCAATTAATAATTAACCCGTGGATTGGATTCCAAAGCAAGAAAAGCACATTAAGCACTTAAACAGTCACATCCAAACTACGCCAGACAAAGAATAATGTCCAAGTTTGAGTCTTTTCTTACAATCTGTGGATAATATAAAAACACCACCCTTTTTCTCGTGCAGTGGTTTCGGAGATAACATATTTCAATTTAAACTAATAAGTCACTACGTAAGACTAGAAGATTAATCATCTTATTGAGAGAGATCAATTAGGTTATTCGAATGGAGATTTTAAGAGAAAGAACAGTCGAGTATAGTCAGTCGGATTCTCCCGATCTCTAGGGTTTAGCTCTCTAGGGTTTCGTTAAATCAACTCAAAAACATTCCGATATTCAGTTGGTCAAATTCTCTCAACTCTAGGGGCTTAGCTCCCCTAACACAGGGCTCTGCTAAGCCAGTACAGAGACATTGATCAGATAGTTGGATTTTTCTAACCTCAGAGACTTTTTGTCTTATCTTTTTTTGACATCATCTACTGCTCTACTAAGGCCTCCTTCACTTGACACCTCTTAAACGAACCAAGTTCCTGAGACCGAACAAACTCTGTGTTGTATTGGCTAACTCCATTGATCCTCGAAGTGGGATGGTAGCTCCACTGGCCAGGTAGCTTCCCGAGGCACGTTACATGTCGAGGCACTGACCAAATAGCTCCACTAGCCAGATGCCTTCCCGAGGCATACCTCGACATGCAGAGATGGTACCTCCACTGGCCAGATGGCTTCCCGAGACATCATGTACTGCTCTACTAAGGCCTCCTTCACTTGACACCTCTTAAACGAACCAAGTTCCTGAGACCGAACAAACTCTGTGTTGTATTGGCTAACTCCATTGATCCTGTCGCGAAATGGGATGGTAGTTCCACTGGTCAGATGGCTTCTCGGGGGAAATCCTCCGACGGATTTACTAACGGTCACTATTTTACAGAGCCATGTCGAAGCACAGTCATCTCTCTACGGTATCAATGGAGTTAGCCAATACAACACAGAGTAGTATTGTGCAAAGATGATCGTGCCTCGACATGGCTCTGCGAAATAGTGACTGTTAGTAAACCTGCCGGACGATTTCCCCAGTCAGGCACTCCGACGGTCAAGTCAGTATCCGCAAGCATAGTAGGGAAACTGAATTGAAATGAGGTGGGAGATGCAAGAACTTGCGCGCGCGTACCTGCGGTAGGGGGAGTGTCAAGCTTATATAACCGGGGGAGCTGACAACCCTTGCCCGTACTGACGAGACAAGAGTATGATAGCTGTCAGCTCGTAGGGAGCACTTAGGAGTGGCGCGGCATGGCGCGGGGTGCTTGAGCAGTACCAGGGTACTGAAGGCGCAGTACGAGAGTACTGGATGGGCGGATGAACCGCTTAGCAATGTTAGAGGTGAATGAAGTGTGGGGAACCCCGTTAGCAGGGTCGTACCCTGGATATAACGATGCAGGGGGTGTAGGGGCAAGGTAGCTTGTACACCGAGCGCCGACTTGCGGGTCCGAGTGACGGGGACCGAGTCGGGTACTGGCCAGTGGGCGTGGGCAGCCGCGCGTCCGACTGGTAGGATGGAAGGGCAAGGTACGACCAGGGTTGGGGGTTCGCCCATGGGTGTCTGCCTGATTCTATTAATCATCTGGTCTGTGTGATGACATGGGGGCGTGAACTGTTACGTACAAGACTGTGATGTCTGCCCAGCTCTGGGTTGGGGCGGGGTCGAGAAATATGGGCAGCCAGGCATCTTTCTGGCTGCCTAGCCAAAGGGCGGCCCGACCCTCTTCGTTAGCGATCCGCTAGATTCTGCTCATTACTACCCCCGAGAGGCCTCTCAACTCGGGAACCTACCTGGGAGTTCTGTTGTAGATCTATCAATCGATCCTTCTTGGCACCAGGCTGGCTGGCGAGTCCAGTTTATGTACCTATCCGTAGGTAAGGTCGGGATCAATATGAAATTTAAATATTATATTTCTTAGTTCTTCGTGGAAAAATCGAACACAATTGCCCAAGGGCAAAACAATTACATGGGTGTCTATTGGTAAACGTGCATAAATTATGTTTCAATTTTAATTGTTAAAAAAAACCTTCGCTCTCTTTCTTTAAGTTGAGTGTGATGATAGATGACAATTGGCTGTCTTCTTCTAATTTGAATCGTGAATGTTTAGAAGCTTATTAATACGGGATAATATGGTGAATAGGGTTGATATTAGATTAAAAAAAGTAGAGAGAGAAGAGAGGTAGAGAGAAAGAAAAAGATAACAAAATAATTTTCTTGATTGAAAAAATTTGTCCATAAAATACATAATTTATAGGGACCTTAGGAGACCTAGTCAAATGAAAATTTAATAACGAAACTGTTAATTAACAGTTTTATAAATAATCTGTCAATTAACATATTAATAAGGAAAATGTCTAATAATATAATAATATAAATTTATTATATTATTATATTATATAATCTCTTTTACCCCCGACAAACTTAACGGGAGATCTCGGACGTTGAGTTTGCATGATAATTTGCTAAATCGTTGTTTGGATAATGGTTTGGTAAAGATATCAGCAATTTGATCTTCTGTAGAGATATAAGAAACAGATAATTGTTTGTTTGTCACGCGCTCACGAACAAAATGATAATCAATTTCAACATGTTTTGTACGAGCATGAAATACTGGATTTGATGTAAGATATGTTGCTCCAATATTATCACACCAAATTTTTGATGCAATATCTGATGCAAGATGAAGTTCCGGAAGAAGGGATTGAAGCCAAATAATTTCTGACGTTGCATTGGCTATAACTTTATATTCAGATTCAGTGCTTGAATGAGATATTGTAGGTTGCTTTTTCGAATTCCAAGAAATAAGATTTCGTCCAAGAAATATTGCATATCCACTAGTAGATCGTCTATCTTCAGGAGAACTAGCCCAATCCGCATCGCTATAAGCATGTAAATCTCGAGATGAGTGTCGATATAAAAGAAGACCATGTAGAATAGTGCCTTTGAGATAACGAAGTATTCTCTTCACACCTTCCCAATTTTGTTCAGTAGGAGTATGCATGAACTGACAAGCATGATTTACTGCGAATGTAATATCAGGGCACGTAATAGTAACATACTGTAAAGCTCCAACAATACTTCGATAAACTTGGGGATCAGCCATCACTGAAGAGGAAGAAGGCGCAGAGACATTATTTGGAGCAATAGGTGTAGAGATCGGACGTGCTCCATCCATTTTAGCTCTGTGAAGAAGTCCAGTAATATATTTGCTCTGAGAGAGGATATAACCTTCATCATGTGGAATAAGTTCAATACCAAGAAAAAAACGAGCATTTCCTAAATCTCGAATAGGAAATTCCTGATTGAGAAGGCTTAATAAATTTGAGATGCCCTTTTGATCATTACCAGTTAATAGAATGTCATCCACATAAATAAGAAAAAATATCATAGATCCATCATTATGTCTGTAGAATAGAGAGGAGTCAGTTTTTGATCCAGAAAAACCTTGAGCCTGTAACTATTTAGATAATCGATGAAACCATGCATGAGGAGCTTGCCGAAGACCATATAAAGATTTCTTGAGATGACAAACATGAGATGGAAATTGTGGATGAATAAACCCAGGTGGTTGCTCTATAAAAACGGTTTCCTCAAGAATACCATGAAGAAATGCATTAGAAACGTCTAATTGTCGGATAGACCAATTAGAACTAATAGCTATTGATAACAATAATCTGACAGATGTAATTTTGATGACTGGGCTGAATGTGTCATTGAAGTCAATACCTGGTTGTTGACTAAATCCTTTAACTACAAGGCGAGTTTTATACCGTTCAAGAGAACCATCAGCTCGATGCTTAAGACGGAATATCCATTTTGAGCCCACAACATTCATAGATGGAGTGCGCGGAACTAGGCTCCATGTTCCATTGCGAAGAAGTGCATCAAATTCTGTAGCCATTGCATTACGCCAATTTGGATCCTTGTTTGCCTGTGTAAAGTAAGTTGGTTCAATAGTTTTTGAGGAAACCACTAGAGCTCGAGGAAGAGGATATCGAGTAGCCATTGGTAGACATCGTGCATATATGTCACTCAAGGGAAGCATGCGACGAGGAGCATTATCATCTGAATCACTTATTGATGGTGATGAGAAAGTGGGTTGGCATGGTGAGTTTATTGCTGGACTTGAATTATTCGAGGATCCAGGGCTAGAGAGCATATTATCGTTGGCGGGTGAGTTTGTTGCCGGACTTGAATTAATCGAGGTTCCAGGGCTACAGAGCATATTATCGTTGGCTGGTGAGACTTCTAAGATTGGAGTAGTAACTTGAGGTGATTCTGATGGTATAGGAGAGTTATTAGGGAGCTCCGGAGCAGGACCTAGGATGTCATCTCTTCTGATAATGTTGGGTGACAACAAGAAAGTACCACCTGTATCTGGAGGAGAAATTGAAGAGGCTGTCGAAAAAGGGAATAGAGATTCATCAAAAGTAACATGTCGTGATGTATATATCCGTCCAGTTGGTATATGTAAGCAACGATACCCATGATGCATATTTCTATAACCAAGGAAAGCACATAATAATGAACGAGAGTCAAGTTTGTGTTTAGAATAGGGGCGTAACCATGGATAACATGCGCAACCAAAGATTCGAAGAAAGGTATATTCAGGAGTTTGATTATAAAGTTTTTCCAAAGGACACTTATGATTGAGCAATGGAGTAGGAAGTCGATTTATGAGATATACTGCAGTACAAATAGCTTCATCCCAAAATTTATGCGGAACCGATGCATGATGAAGAAGAGCTAAGGCAGTTTCAACTATATGTCTATGTTTTCTCTCAGCAGAGCCATTTTGTTCTGAAGTGTAAGGGCAAGAGACGTGTAAGGGCAAGAGACTCGATGAACAATCCCACAAGAGACAAGATGACGATGAAGAGCTTGATATTCTCCTCCCCAAACAGAATGAAGAGAGAGTATTTTGCGATTAAAATATCGTTCAACTTATTTTTGAAAATTACAGAATATATTAAACAAATCAGATTTTCTTTTCATAGGATAAAGCCAAGTGTATTTACTGAAATGATCAATGAAGGTAACATAATATAAGAAACCTTGGTTAGACAAGATAGGTGCAGGACCCTAAATATTCGAATGAATTATTTCAAGTGGAAAATTGGAAACGCGTTCAGATGAAGAAAAGGTAACTTATGACTTTTAGATTCCATGCATGCCTGACATGAATGAGATGGAGATGAAGTAAAGGAAGTAGGTAAATCATACATATTTATGATCAATTGAACAATACGAAGGGAAGGATGACCAAGTCGAGCATGCCAGGCTGGTTTATTTGTGCGTTCGCCAATAAAAACTTTGATTGAAGAATTTTGAAGATAGTAGAGGCCATTTTTTATTTTTCCAAGAAATACAGTAGATTTGTTCCTCTATCTTTTATAAGATAATGATCATGATGAAATTCAAAAAAGACATTGTTATCAAGGGAAAACTGACGTACGGAGAGTAAATTTTTAGTAATGGATGGAACATGAAAGATGTTACGCATGTGAAAAGTACGATTAGATAAATGAATGTATGTGTTTCCAATATTAGTAATATGCAAACCTGAGCCATCACCTACTTGTACTGTATCCGAACCAGTGTATGATAGTACTTCTGTAAAGATATTGTAGTCTGATGTGACATGATGAGTTGCTCCAGTGTCAATATATTATTCAGTAGATAAAAATTTTGAAAGTTTGCCATGAGTAGGCACGGATGAGAGAACTTTAGGACGGACTTGTGAAGTTAAAGATCTTCTTAAAGCTGAAGGGCCACCGATGAAGGTTCTGTCGAGTCTTTTAGGACATTGAATACCAGTATGTCCAATTTGGAGACAAATTTGACATCTTCTTAAAGCTGAAGGACCACCGATAAAGGTTCTGTCAAGTCTTTTAGGACATTGAATACCAATGTATCCAAATTGGAGACAAATTTGACATATCTGAATATTCGACATCAAAATAATAATAAAGAACCAAAAATTCTTGTAGCTTGGGCCAAAAGGCACAGAGACTATTCCTCTTTTCCCCTACTTTTCCGTCATGAGTAAGCGGGTGATAAAAACGAGGAACGAGGATGACGATCAAAAATAAAAAAAAAATAGAGGAGGATGTTTTTTTTCGAAAAAAAAATTGGTGATAGCAAGTGTCACATGAAGAAGAAGAAAGACGTTGCATAAAAATAGCAACACGTAAGGTATGAGGAGCTATGACTCTGATACCATATTAGATTAAAAGAAATAGAGAGAGAAGAGAGGTAGAGAGAAAGAAAGAGATAACAAAATAACTTTCTTGATTGAAAAAACTTGTCCATGAGATACACAATTTATAGGGACCTTAGGAGACTTAGTCAAATGAAAAATTAATAACGAAACTGTAATTAACAGATTTATAAATAATCTATCAATTAACAGATTAATAAGAAAAATATCTAATAATATAATAATATAAATTTATTATATTATTATATTATATAATCTCTTTTAGTTAATTTCTATGTGGAAGTCAATATCGAAGACGGAGGAGCTCGTGAGAGGAACACAACACTCCTACCGATAGAATCTCCTGATTAGAGAAGAAGGTGGCCCCCGAGGGGAGTGAAAAGTTACTCCTGAACGGGTGCATAGAGTCTCCCAAATAGAGACACTAAAGCCTCTGAACGAAACAGAAAGCCGCTCCCAAGCGAATGCGTAGAATCTCCCGAGTGGAGACACTTAGGGAGTGTTTGGGAGAGCTTCTGCTTACTGCTTTTTAGCTTCTAGCCATGCAAAAGTGCTTTTGAGTGTTTGGGAATGCCAGATTCTGCTTTAACTTCTGCAACTTTTACTCAAAAGCTAGAAGCAACAATTTGATGCTTTTTTCTGCTTCTGCTTTTTTGCTTATGATGTAGAATTAAAAGTTGGCATTTATACCCTTAATAAATTTATTATTTTACATAATTACCATCACATTTTTAAATAAAATCTTATATTTTTATATAATTTATATTTTCAAAAAAATTTATACATATTTGTATAAATTTATATAAATTTTATTATTTTATTATTTTTTATATTTTTATCAACTTTATATTTTTTTAAATATATATATTATTAAAAAAATAATTTTGATATAATATTTAAAATATAATATTAAATATATAAAATATTATAGATCATGTATCAAAATTATATTTAGATAATTGAAAAAAATTAATTTTGATAGTTTAAGGATATTATTGTCATTTTATTAAAAATTAAGCTTAAAAGTGATTATTCACCAAACACTCAAACTTTACCTTGTATCAGCTTTTGACTTCTATTTCCAAACACTGCATGCTTTAGCTTCTTACTAACTTCAAGATAATCACTACAAGAATCACTTTTCAAGAAGTAAAAGCTCTCCCAAACACTCCCTTAGGCCCCCGATCGGAAGCAACTTGCTACTACCGGGCAGACATACCAAGTCTCTTGAATGGAGACGCAAAGCCCCTTGAACGGTCGTACGACGGGCCTCATATTAAAATCCCAAAGATGCAATACAATTGTGGGTCTCTTTCAATCCCATGAGCCCAAGCATCTCAAAGTCTCAGAGGCCGACCCAACCAAAAGAAGGTAGGCCCATTAGATAGCATACTACTTTCTAGTAAAACACAAGGAGCACCATCCCCTTGTCCTTGCCCCTCCATATCCCCGTACACAGTAGGACTATACTAATGACAGAGAAACGAGTGTATGTTGCCCGTCATACCGACTGTACAAATGTCATTACCAAAAGATACGGGAAAGAGAGCTCAAATTGGAGATATGTAATAGAACAGTAACTCAAGCCTTTACTTTACCTATTATTTATTTGATTGTCAATACTAACTTGAACGTTAGATTCATGTCATTCTAACTCTCCTTTGTTCTATAATTTACCAGTACAGTCCATGCGGCCCCCAACACACCGGTGTTATTCTAACTCTCTTTTGCACTATGGTCGGGAGGACATAATTGATTTATCCTAATCTTAGATAGGGAAAAATCTATACAGGCCCATGTGTACTTGTATATGGGATAGTGATATAGTCGAGTGCGTACAAGTGAAAGAAAATTTTCTAAGATTTTGCAGAAAGCCTAAACTCTGTCTTATCAACATTTGTGGAAATTGTAAGGATTTCCTAATTGCAGACGTCCTAATCCTCCCATCCATGCAATCCCACGCGCACACATTTATCATGGTGTATTAGAGCCATGTTCTTTCCTTTGGATGTTTATGAAACCGGGACCGGACTAATTGGTCCAAGTAATTAAGTGGGCCTAATTGATCCGGTCCAATTCTATTAGTTTGTAAAAGATGAAATCAATCATCTTGATAATTTTCTCACGACTGCCTCATATTAATATGGAAAGAAATAAATTAACAAATTGAAATTAACCGTCATGCCAAAAATTCAATTCGTTGGACATTATATTTAATTTTATCCCTACTCATGTTTATAAGGGAGCGCTTGGTATACATTCGGCAATGGGAATGATAATGAATTTTGATTGAGAGATTTATAGATTTGATAATAACCTAGTGGGGTTAGGTTATAAAATCATGAATATCATATCCATATTTTGATTCCGATCCCGCATACCAAGCATCATAAATGGGAATGAAGATTTCATTCTCATTCCCAACTTCTAAACCCGCTTACCAAACGCCCCCTAAATTTATCTAATCAATTTGGCTATGCCCCTAAGATGGATCATTGTTTTTTCTTCAAACCTGACAAAATTAATTTGTTTGATGGAAACTAAAATTTTTAATAAATATTAGCGATAGTCAATGATGGGGTTGGGTGGCCCGGGCCTGGCACGAGGGATGAAGAAGTGGGGACGCGACATGACCTCCCCTCTCCGGCCCCGGGACTCCCTTTCAGGGGTGTACTCAGGGAGGCCAGTCCGAGGGTCCTCCTCAAGAGCCCCTGGTAAGTTGGCCCCGAAGAGTACTTCGGGAGATATCACACCCGAGACTCCCGAGCTCACCTCGGGAGGGGGTTCTCTCAACTGCCGACCTCGGATACCGACTAGAAACAGTCCACGCACCCCTACAAAAAAGGCTCAACGAGTGAAAGAATGGTAACGACGCCGATGATTTCAAGGGATATCCCTTCATCATCGAAAACAAGGCGCGTGACTCAAATATCGGAGTCGTGACACCGATAAAGGGGCACGACCAGTCTGCCGACACCAAGATAAAAGGTGGTTCAACCCCTCTGGTAAGGGAGTTACGATCTCTCGTCTTTATACACTATCTTTCTTTCACACCACAATTGGGACAACCTACTAACTTGAGCGTCGGAGTGCTCCGCTGGACCCCTGCCAGCGTGTCCCCCTAACGCTTGTTACTTTCGTAGGATCCTCAAGTTCCTCAGCGACATAGTCATCTCCGCAGGGGCCGAGCCTCAGCGACTAGTCATCGCCGACGACTCCTTCCGGAACCGTCAACATATAATACATGAATACTCATAATTAAAAGAACATTATTCAATTATAGTATAAAAATTGAGGCGGCGAGAAGAACCTATACAGATAGTTAGTTATTAATTGTATCTCAAATTATGTCAAAATAATCTAGTGGTGTGTTTGTGATTTGAGAAGGATAAAAATTTAAAATTATTAATAAATTTCAAAATTATTTTTATGTGAAAAATATAAATATAAATATAAATATAATTTAATTTTACATTTTACTAAATCAATTAAGAATTAACTATTAAAGGATTCATATTCTTAAATAAATAATAAGATTTATTATGTAAATTTAAGCATGGAATGGAAAAAAGATTTTCTTTAAATATATACTTCTATTAAAAATTAATCTCTATTCGTTATAATAAATTTATCATCCTTACCAACCTAATAAATTTATCATCCTTATAAACCAGACCATCAGCTAAGACTCAGTAGACTACGTCAATCCAACCGAATAGCGTGATCTATCTTCCATCGAGAATAAAAAATTATATCTCAATTTATTTTCTCAATTCGATTCCGCCTTTTCAACAAATTTGTCTACTTAAAAAAAAAATTATTCAAATTTTATTGGATTTCTTGCGGTACTAACAAAGCTATTAAATAAAAATTTCCTATATAATGAAAAGATATAGCAAATATAATTTATTATTACAAAATATCTTATAAATATGGTTAATTCGAATCAAACTCGTAAGGATAAATATGTAAAAAAAAATTATATTAGAGATCGCAGAATTTGAGATGATCAATTTAATCACATAAAAAAATTTATCTAATAATTTAGAAATTAAATATTTTATAATTATGTATTTTATTTAGATTTTTTTTAAAAAATATATCATAATTAAGATTGGATTATAAATATTTGTTAATAATTTGATATCTTTTAGCAGCATCATAGTATGAGATAGAGGTGTCAAAAATAAATTTGACCCGATGACCAATTCGAATGGATCCCAAAAAAATCGAGTTCGAATTGAAAATTTTCGGATTTGAGTCGGGTTCGGGTTGGAGGGTTTCGAATTGAAAGTTTTTAGGTCAGATTCGGATTGGAGGTTTCGGGTTGAAAATTTTCAAGTCGGGTTCGGGTCGGATTTGAGTCGGGTACGAGTTGATCCGAATTTAATATTTAGTGGATTTTTTAGATTAAATCAAATTTTATTTTAAAAATTAAAATATTTTTTATGTATATTAATATCCATATTAGTATGATGATAATACAGTATTGATATAAAAGTAAAGAATTATTGGAAAAATAATCGAAAAAGACGTTTTGAATTGATTTTTTCATATTTTTTTGGTCGGGTTCAGGTTAATTGGAGATTAGGTTTGTGTGTTTCAGATTGAATTCAGGATCGGATCGGATTCGAATTAGGAGTTTAAATTTTTTTTTCAATATGATCCGAATCCAATTTGACCTATCCGAATTGACACCTTTGATCCGAAGGTAGGATTTTGTTGTTACGGGGGTGAGTAACATAAGCATAATTTAGAAAATGAGAAACGCATATATATTTATTTTTATTTGGTTCCATCGTACGGCTCCGAACAGCCGAAGATATTTCTGGAGGTCATTTCATCCGTCGGTGTCTTTCCGGTGCTCCGCCCACCACCCGAATCCCAGTAAAATAATGAGAGAGATCCAGCGGGGGAGTCAAAGACCGCAAAGGGGAGAAGAAGAAGAGACGGGGTGGTGACCGTACCTCGCCGTCCCCCAACTCTTCCCTCTCGCTCTCTGACCTTCTGGTCTGTACCTGATCCGAGGGCGTCGATGGGGGCCCTCCACGCCGCCGGGTGGCTCCTCACGTCGGTGCTCCTCGTCGCCGTCTGCTTCTCCGGCCTGGCCTGCTTGGCCGGAGCCGATGACTCGGAGGTAGTCAATGCGACGGAGGTGATCAAGGGGGATTCCGCCAAGGAGGGCAGCTTCGCTGACATGATCGACCGCGCGCTCGAGAAGGAGTTTCCCGAGAACGAGCAGAATGGTGGAGGTTTGTGCAGATCTGAGTTCTCGGTCTCTCGCTCTTTATTCTACGGATGGGTTTGCTGACGTGCGGAGATGTGATATGGGAGGTAGATCGTTAGGGTTTTTGGAGGCTGGACCTCTGTTTCGCTATTTCTTGGTTGCTTGGTCCTGATATAGCGATGAATTCAGAAACGCCCATTTTAGGTTTTTAAGGTCCCTTGCGTCTTCTCTTCTCTTTTGCTCCTATTTTCGGTTTATAAGTTCCACTATGTTCGATGCTGAATTGTACAAATGAGCTTACTATGGTCCTTGTGTTGGACAGTCCGGTTGTCCGGCTGCTTTAGGAGTTGCTTTCCAAGCTCATTTTGTGGCTAATTTACGGAATCTGATTAATTGGCCTCCAAATTAGGGTGGGTTCTTTGAGTTTGGTTCAGATTTAAGCTTATCTCAATTGGCATATGTTAATTCAGTCAATTTATCTTCCTTGTAACTCTGGCTTTAGTAGTTCATGATATGAATTTTTTAATCCTTGCAGCCATAACATCCGTTTGCCTATTTATTTCTCTGAGATATACTGTAAATACTGACTTCTACTAGAACTGAAATTTTATATTGCAAAGGAAAAGTTGATCAATCTACCAACGATTTTATTTATCCTGTAGAAACTGACCCTGGTGGCTTCAACAATAGTGTTGCTGAAAATCAGGTATAGTTTATAAAAAAAATTAGATATTTGAGTGATTTCATAAAAAATGAGCTTTATGCATTAGATTTTCTGTTTTTAAACTTGTTTATTTCAGTTATAAATGAATTAGCTTTTTTCCTGCGTCTTTGTTCCTTGTCAGTCTTCCTGAAAAGTATGAAGCACATGCCAACATGCTTTCATGAGAGTTTAAGGTTCAGTCAAGGTAGTTGTAGGTGTTGGATGATGATCTTATCCATGAAATTTGCTATTCTAAGTATTTTTCAACTGGAGTGAACTTTGTTTTATAGGAGGCATGTTACCAAGCTGAAGTTTAAGTTGTGCGGATTGCATATTGTACCTTATGAGTCAACTATCTTATCTTGTCAGCTATGTCTTGAAGGTGGAATTAAATCTGTGTAGAAACACAGAGCAGATAGGTGTTAATATTGAAAGTTCTGTGCCTAGTGATTCTGATTTATATTGCAACTGTTTGGGCTGCCTAAGTTGAACATAACAAGCTTGGAAATACTGATGGGAATTTTTAACATGCCTTTGTCTGATTGTGCGTGCAATAAAGAATAAATGATGACAGAAACCTTGTTAAACAATTGATTTGTGTATACAACTATTTTGGACAAAACATGGAAAATTATCTCTGATAATCATCGACAAGAATAAAACTATTTCATCGTTTAAAGCTATTTTGTCCCTATTTAGTTATTTGCTATAGCTCCCATTATGATGCTTATATCTGTCAGGAATTTCTTGGATGTAGATTATTGTACCTTTTGACTATATTCATAATTGTTCATCCTTTCAAAAGAATTAAAATTTCTCAAGTTTTTCTTGATAATTGTTCTCATCATTGCTATGTTTCTTAACAATTGTATTGATTCTGATACTAAATTCACTGTAGATTATTACATGAAGTTCAAACAGATATAACTTTTCATTTTTATTCTTTTGTTCTTTACCTAACTTCTTTAACTAAAGCACTAGCAATATTTTTTTTGGTTATTAGAACTTAATGGCGGTGATAATTGAGCAACTCATGATTATTCTTCTTTTGTATAATAGGCAGTTCTGGAGACTGTAGCTAGAGTCACTACAAAGAAGAATGAGACCAAAGAGGAAAAGTATGTGCTCCTTTCTTTTAATATATATTTTATTTACATTTATCTTTTTTTTCTAAATTTTTTTATGGCTTTTATAAAATTCAATGGAGGGACATGATGAAAAAATGAAGGTAGCCGACTCCAAATACTTGGGAGTTGGGACCATCATGGCTTGTATTTTAAAGTGACTTTACAGAAATTATAATTAAGTGATTCCCTTAAACCATCTTATGTGCTTTCTAGGTCATTTCAATTTCATGATGTTTTTAATCTGGATAACGAGAACCGAGTTGAAGACATTCCTACCTTAATAGATCGTAAGGTATGAGAAATACCTGTCCAACTCTCCAAAGTGTGAATGTTAGAAATTTTTTTTGTATACACACGAAACTTGTGAATCTTTTCAGTTATCAAATCTTCCTATTCTTGTTTTGATCTTTTACCATTAAGGATACTCAATTTTGAATGAACCTTTTTATGATAGGATAATGTTTTCATCATATCAAATCCAAAGTCAAAATATCCAGTGCTACAATTAGACCTAAGGTAAATTCACAAGATTATGACTGTGAAGGTTTCAGTAGAATGATTTGTTTGTCTTACATACTATAGACAAGCTGTGCAGGTTGATTTCTGATCTTGTGGTGGTTATCGTGTCTGCAACATGTGGTGGAATTGCATTTGCCTGTGCTGGGCAGCCAGTGAGTATTGAAAATATTAGAAAATAGTGTTCTTTTATTGGGATCATCTTCCTTTACTTTGAATAATTAATAAAATTTAGCCATCTATATTATCTTCAATTGTGCACTCCGTTTGCAGTTCTTATTACTATGTGTTTGATATCTACTAATTCATGAAGTATTTCAGGTAATAACCGGCTACTTGCTTGCTGGATCTATAATTGGACCTGGTGGCTTTCGCTTTATTAGTGAAATGGTGCAAGTAAGTTACTTTTACTTTTCTTGTAAAGCAACTGAAATTAAGCAAACAATGTTGATTTACTTTGATGACTCAATATTGTATCCAAAAACTTATCTTGTTTGTTCACCAATGCTATTGGTATCTAACTATGATAATCCACTTCCATATATTAAAAGAAACAAACTCAGCTCTTATATATTTTTTTCTTGGGCAAACTTTACCCTTGACTGTGAAATTAGCTTATGATGAAACCCAACAAACATTGCTTTGAAGCAACTTAAAGAGAAATTTGCAAACATCTTGTGGTAGTAATTAATATTAATATTTTTTGTTATGTTATATGATTTTATCCTACTTGTGGAGCTTTTATTAGGACATTGACTATTATTTTATGTTGTTTGTACTTTTTAGAAATCATCTTTGGCATTGCTGTATCTAGGTTGAAACAGTAGCTCAGTTTGGTGTAATCTTTCTCCTTTTTGCTTTGGGCCTGGAATTCTCCATAAGTAAGGTATTTTGTCAAAATCTTTTTTACTTGACCTAGAAGGCACTTGGAAGTCATAGATTTTGATGCTATTATAGTTGTTCTTCCATTGATTTACAGATTAGAGTTGTCCGTGCTGTGGCTATTGGTGGAGGATTTCTCGAAATTCTACTATTCATGTGCTTATGTGGCGTAATTGCATCAGTATGTTCACAAGTCTCATGCACTATTTTTTGTTGGAATCATCCTTTCTACTATCAAATATGCTTCATACTACTTTTACAATTTGACCTACATTAGCTTCTTATTCACAGTAACTGCCGAAGGAAAGTCATTTCATTCCTTTTGCTTTCAGAAAGTATAAAGCTATGTTAGAAAAGGCTCAATCTATAACTTTATATTCTTAACACCATGCTAAAAGTCGATATATTCATAATTTTTGATACCATACTGACTTAAATTTATCACAAATAAAAATGTGTAAACACTAAAAAATAAAAAAGCAAAATAAAGCCTCTAGACTGGATTATATTCTTTTGTGTATTTCATTCATCACAATCCTGCTGTCTATTTGCCACACTCCTATGGGATCTTCATTTAAATATGGATTAGATCTGTTTGAGGAGCCTGGTGAGTATAACAAAAAAAGTTCAATCTTAAGAATCTACCAGCAGCATGCGGTAAGTTCATTAGTTTATACCATGTGATTTATACTTGAGCAGAAGAATTTTGCTGTGCTTAGTTCTATAACAAATTTTGATGTTATCAACAAAGTGGATTCTTAGAATCTCAATGATTTTATTTCTTCTTTCTATGCACGGCACCTTTGCAATATGGCTTGGTATATTGTCATAAACGTATAATTTAACTATTAGCTACCTTTTTCTGTCCCTGTAATTGATGAAAATATTAATTTAATAGTTTAATGTTTATGTAGCCCTGTCTGTCCTATTTTTTCTGTATATGTTGTTTGTTTTGTAGATGTTAAATTACTGGGTTGAAACTATATGAATATCTAATTAATAAAAATTGGAACAAAAAATTCATGGTACATGTAATAGTACCATATATAATGCTTTGCTACACACACTAATGGCTAGTGGTATAACCTTTATATGTGCTGTTTTTCAGTTATGTGGAGGCAAAATTTCAGAAGGGATATTTGTTGGTGCCTTTTTGTCTATGTCTTCAACTGCTGTGGTTAGTTTCCATTTACTGTAGGTCAAGATGTTAATTGCTCTTTTTTCTCCTCTAGGTGAATATAATTATATATATTTCATAAGCTAATACTAAAAACAGGCTCTGCTTGGTTGTGTTTGCACGATTGTCCACTGGTTGGTTTAAAGGCCCACAAACATGGCATGTTTCATTGTGATTGGGTTGGAACCTTTGAATTCTTGTTACACCCTTTACATGTGTCAAATCATATTGGTGAAAAGAGTTCAACAGATGAAAATATTTTTGTTGAACTATGTATTGTTCAGGTTTATCTTTTATTGTGTTCTTTTGTTTCAAACTTGGTAGGTATAGAGGGCTTACAATTTGCAATGAGCAAGCAGAAACTTCTGATGATCAACTGATATTCTCATGTAAACTTTTGGCGTAGTGAGGAAATAATTTGTTCCAATGTATAGTTCTAATAGCAGTTTCATTTTCCTATGTGTTGAATAGGTATCTTTTCATAATATGTTTCTTTGCAGCATGGTGAAATAATTCCTTTATTTTGATTATTTTAGATGTTCAATGTTCTGAACATTAGTATTATACATCCATATAGACAGTTGCATCATAAGTCACATCAAGTAGCATTTGATAATAGGGAACCTAGTGATGCAGGTTTTGAAGTTTTTGATGGAAAGGAACAGTATCAGTGCTCTTCATGGTCAAGTTACTGTTGGGACACTCATACTCCAGGTACTACAAAGAGTTTCTTCTAGTCCTTTTGTGATAAGTGCTCCATATCGAAATTGCTGTTTGTATGAACTGGGATATTAATAAAATTTTAAGTAACTTTTCAGTAGCGCTACACTCATTTCTTGAGACCATTCAATTTATGTTTGCGATGGTTCAAACTTATTCTAGGATTGTGCTGTTGGCTTGCTGTTTGCACTGCTTCCCATTTTGGGTGGCACGTCTGGTATTTTCCAGGGGCTTATGTCAGTTACCAAGTCGTAAGTAGTTTATTGTCCTATAGGTTGTTTATTTTTTTATCCAGTATTTTTTCTCTCCAATGCTTTTTTTTATTCTATGCGGGCTTACTTTTTTATGTTAAATTTATCCAAATGATAGGGCGATGATTGAGGTCTAGTCTACTGGTTTTTCCTTATACAGTATAAGAATTCCAGTTATATTGTCTATTTCTGTTAAGTAATTGCTTAGGGCTCATAATCATGATCCACAGTTATTGACAACATATGGTGGATCCATTTGTTAGCTGTGTGATAATAATTTATGAAGCATTAAATCCATGGTTTGAAATCTTGTATTGTGTTGGGTGGTACGATTGAAATCTGTCATTCCAATAAATAACTGAAACTCAATACTACTTGACATTGATACACATAATGTCTCCTATGACGCTGTGTCAATTGTGTTCATAAGTGATGTTCCTTGGCATGCTATAACAGAGATCAAGATAAATTGTGATAATATTTTTTTATAGGTCGTTCTCATACAAAAAAAATCAAAGTTATACTACTTTATGAAACACAGTCAAAATTGAAGTATATAGATGCCTTATCTTCTTTTTTCTCTTTCATCCCCTTCCTCCAATTTATCAACGGCACTATACATTGGAATGTCGACAAATACAAGTCAAAGACCAAAACTCCAGTACAGCTTATGATTTTGAACATTGGTTAAATCCTATGAACACAGCATTTTGTTTTTGTTAAAAATGAATATTAGATAGCTTCTATTTGAGTATTTTATTTATTTTGGTTTGTTGCTTGGAAGTTATAAACATGAAACTATTCCAGAGTTTGCCTTTATAATGGGTTCCTTGCCAATTGGGTGTTGAAAGATGACTTCATATGGGATCACTAGTTTATAGTCTAATGAGATATAAGCCAATTACACCTTTTGCAATTTTTTTTAAAGGAAAGATAAAAGGTGGAAACTCCTTTTAAATTTTATCCCATTTTCCAAATCTATGGAGGATGAGATATGGTTCCTTATTCAAAATTTATCATGGTTTATCCTCTTTCTATGGAGCACATATATCTTAAGTTTTCCTTTTAATTAATACTATTCACTACACTTTTCCGCATATGAGAATTTGTACTCTTGCTCCCTCAAAAGTTTATTTGGAAAGAAACTCACTTCCCTTGGAGAGAGGATGTAAGATTGATATGATTAGACACCCTTCCCTCCACCCCCTATCCCTATGCCTCTTCTCTCCACATCTCAGCAACATTCCCACATCCAATGCTGACAACTGTGGTTTCCACCCCATCCCTCCATCTTTGAGAACAATCGTCAATGCCTTCACTTTTTACTCCGTTGAAATGATGCTAATTTGGTGTCCTCTACAAGTCAATTATCCAAGATCTCTTGCCCTCTGCACAAAAGGACCAAGAAAGGAAGGTCCTATAAATCTACTCACAATGTCATTAGATCTATTTGTTTTCTGCTACAAGTTCATGCCTAGATTGACTAGGGGTTGATCGATGATCCCCCTGCATCTTCACTGTTTCTTTTGATCCAATCTTGGTCTAATGTGTGAAGGGCCTAGGTGGTGATACCTTACTACCGTGTGTGTGTGTGTGTACATATATATATTTTTTTTTCTGAAGAAAAATGAGTTTATTTTTTTTGGCAGGGGAGGGAGGACAATTGAATGAACTTATAACTAGGAGAGAGATAATTTGAGAAAAAAATAAGGCATTAAATTTTTCAAAAGGAAGCATTTTCTTTAAAATAAAACAGGGAATCAAAAATATGAATTTGAAAGAAAAAATTATCACAACAATAAGAACTTTAATATGAAATCTGAACGACTGAAAGAAAAACTAGAGGGTTGAAAATATGAAATTTGCTTCTCAGGTGGCAAAGTAAAAAAGGCCGTCATGTTGGCAAATTGTATGTTTCCCTCAAAATGTGTTAACATCATTTTGATCTCTGGTTATAAAAGTTGAACCAGATCAGTTTCGAGCCATTTGTTTAGTGATCAGATTGGCGAGCCAACTGGCCGAACTGCATATAGACCCAAACATCAAGCTGGTTGAGTCCATTAGTCAAACAAACCTAGATCTATTGTCTAAACCATAAATTCCAACTAAAAGAAAATATATTGCTTCCATTACATCAGAATTTGGTGACAATTGGAAGTAAATCTCCAATCATGTCACAAGTAAACAATCAAATTATCTTTTAGCAAAATTAAGCTGTATAACTTGGTATCCAAACTACAAGTACAAACTATAAATAAAATAAATCTGCTGAATAGGAAAAGTCATAAGATAATTAAATTATTAACTATACCTAAACCACATGTCAGAACTTATACAGCTAGAAAACTCCTAAAGAATCACAAATATAAAAATATGGTTGAGTTATAATTTTATCTAATCTTATATGTGACCTTTGTATTTTAGACATGAAAACGGGGATTTTTTGTTATTCACCGGTTTTCTGAAAACCTGCAGATTTTTCCAGTTTTCAAAAAGTGAAAAAACAGGCGATCAAACTGTTTTTGGCTGATTTTTGATCTGTGGTTGGAATCGATCCGACAAGTAACTCACTTCCTCTCTTGTCCAGTTGAAATGCCAGTTCGGTCTGGTTTTAATAACTATGTCCTCAGCATTTGGTTTATACCAATGAATTAATTATTTGGTTAGTCTCTGCAGTCATTTTGAATTACAGGGGATTAATATACACTGTGCTCAGATTGTGATTGTAATTGTAGGACGTTACTTTTTAGCTCAGCTAATGATTTTAGCATTTGATAGTAAATTTATGCCAAAATTATGAAATCATTGTTCCTAGTTCTTTTGCTTCATAATCACATTTTATTAACTATAGATTTTGTTAATTGCTCTTCATGAAAATGCCACCAGGTTGATTATGCTTTTCACCTTTTTGGCAATTCTTTCTATACTATCTCGTACTGCAGTTCCATGGTTTCTCAAGCTGATGATCAGTCTTTCATCCCAGGTACTTTCAACCAAGTTAGCAAGCTGTTGTACAAAAAAGTTTCATTTGTTATCATGCTCAAAGCTTTATGACATGATTGATTATATGCTAACAAATTTGCATGTCTTTTGTGCAGACCAATGAACTTTATCAATTGGCCTCTGTCGCATTCTGTCTGCTGGTTGCTTGGGTTTGTTCCCTACTCTGATTGTTTAGCATATCCTTGGATTATTTCTCCATGTTAGCACAAATTTTTATATCTTCAATTATGGGCTATGATACAATTACATCACAGCCTAGGGATCTTTGACTTGCTCTAATGCATTTGCTCTATTTGAGCCTAATCTGTTATCTCAGGTTGACGTTATGTTCTTAACTATCTAAGTTGCATTCTTTATAACTGTTTAATATTGTTGGAATATCAATTTTTTTTACTGGAATAAATAGAAAAAATGGGCTTTAATTTCATCAGAACTGACTCATTGTCCAAATAAAAAAAAATATAATAGCTTTAATTTCTTTAGAATCGACTCATTGATCATATCCAAAATAGCTAGATTTTGGTTCAAATTATTTATTATCTGTGAAAATTTTCTACATTGGACTGCAAATGTTAGAAATCTGTCCATCTTTGTATTTTTGCAGATTGTTTTATTTAAACAGGAAGAACTAAACAAGAATTTGAAACTTCTGGTTTTGAGTCAAAATATTATGTAGATAATATTGGCTTGAAATCTCGGAAGTTGTCATCTCTGTTTTGATTAAAGGTGTTTTCTGCCTGTTAACAAGTATTTCTATCAGGGTTTTCCCTTGGATCCTCAAATCCTAGAATGAGAACCTCTAGGTATTGAGGAATCAACAAAGCTTTTTGGCAGATTGTCAGTTTAATGCCCAATTATCTTACAATAAACTATTTACTATCTGAAGTTGTTTCTATCTCAAATATTACCTTTTGTATTCTAATTATCTCAGTGTAGTGATAAGCTGGGTTTGAGTCTTGAGCTGGGTTCTTTTGCTGCTGGCGTAATGATATCAACAACAGATCTTGCACAACATACCCTTGAGCAAGTCAGTACTTTTCTATCACCGTTTTGACATATAATTTTTGTTTGCACGTCATATATTCGTGATACTTACAATATTACTTGTTTGATTATTTTTTATTAAAATATAGTGTTTTTTTGTTGTGTGTAAACTCAGAAGGGAAAAGTTTGCTGTTTGTTTTTTGTTGTGTTTTCATGATTGTCTTTTATGATTAACTTATGACTCATGTTTGTCCTCTTGGAATGTGGCAACTTCCATACTGTGTTTTAATTAAGCTCATTTTCTAGTGTGTCGGTGTTGTCTGCTGTGTGTTAGTTTACATCCTCAGTTATTCATTGTGCAAGAGCGAAAGTCAAGAGACTAGAAGGAATGATGTCTCTATCCTTGGTTTCACACAAGTTAGAGTTGATCTGATCAACCATTTTACAAGTCCTGGATTTACCTAGCTCTATTTATATACAGGTTAAATGAGGGTTAATCTCAAGGTTAATACCTAATGGTGTGTGGAAAAAGACATTGAGGCATTTGGAAACTCTGAAGGCTGAACAATAGAAAAAGAAATTCAGTTGCTTTTAGTTTCACTATCTATGTATAACCCATTTTATAACAAGTGAAAAAAAATGCTGTGAAACCTACCCCAGATAGCTGGTGTGTTTTGCTCCCTCCCCCAGGCCCCATCAATATACAATCATTAGGCTATGCAACCAAGCCTAAGATGTATATTGATCAAATGCATATTATGAGTATTTGCTGTCCACTCCAATCAACCATATGGATAGCTTAGAAGTTTAATAGACACATCGAGGTAATAGGATCTAGAACTTGAATTGTTTATTTTCTGCAAACTTAAGGGTAACCAGTCATGGAAATTTACTAATCTATGCTAGATTGTTCATACTGTCATCACTTAAGTTAAACTATACCTTTGTTATTGATGAAATCTGACTTATAGTTAGGGACTTTCCAACAAAATGACGAAGTTAGCATCAGTAAATTTAATAATTACTTTGTTCTTTATGTGGAACTCAGGTTTTAGTTATTCGTACTAAAATGTTGTCCTCAAGTTTCTGACATCATTTCTCCTTCCATTGTCACTTCATTGCTGCAATATGCCTTCTATATTCTCTTACCTCTGGTTTTTTCTTTTTGCAGATTGAACCCATTCGTAACTTCTTTGCAGCTCTTTTTCTTGCTAGCATTGGAATGCTGATACATGTTCAATTCCTATGGAATCATGTAGATATTTTATTAGCAGCCGTAATCCTAGTAATCATTGTAAAAACAATAGTGATGACACTAGTTGTAAAAGGATTTGGATACAATAATAAGACCTCACTTCTTGTAAGAGTCTAAATCTCACATTCTTATATATATGTGGTCATACTATGCTTATCTTCTTTTTCTTTGTAGGTTGGCTTGTCCTTAGCGCAGATAGGAGAATTTGCATTTGTCCTCTTAAGTCGTGCTTCAAACCTTCATCTTGTTGAGGTTGTATGGATATTTCCTTTTTGAATTCTTAATTTAGTTTGTGCTCACTACTCAGTCATCGTCAGTCAGGTTTGCAATTGCCATTTGGTCTTGGGGCTTGAGTCATAACTGAAATTGTTTATCTGTACCTTTAATTCTGGTTTCATGGGGCAGCTGAAGAATGATAAAAAGTTAGCATGTGTTTCAGTCGGATTATTTTAAAACTTTTCTTGGTGAATACAATATGGTGATCCTTTGATACATTTCTATGTGGAGCACAAAATGAAACTTCCCAGATAATAGGTCCATAAGCAATCCATGAATCATGATGCTGCTACATGTTGACAAGAATTGACTAATTTCATGCATATATACAATTTAGGTTTTCATACTACCACAGACTTTCACTATTTAGATGCCAATTTTTATAGTAGTTGTCCTTCAAAATGGTAACTTCAGCTGCTCCGTTTTACAGGGTAAATTGTACCTTTTACTTCTTGGTACAACTGCACTTAGCTTGGTAAGTACTTCTCAATAGTCAAGATTTTTTCTATTTGAGATCTAGGAGATAGGAAGTCACTGTTATTAAGATGTTTCTTTCATCTACGGCTTGCCTCATTAAGAAAATATCAAGGATTAATCATATCTTTGCATGCTTGTTTTTAGGTAACTACTCCATTGTTATTCAAGTTTATCCCCGCAATCATTCATCTTGGTGTTTTGCTGCGATGGTTTGCTCCTGATAGCATTGAGGTAATGATATTGCATCCTTGACTATCTTGGGGATGTTCCATTCCATGTTAATAAACCAGTTTTATCTGCAGTTAGGGCATAAAGGTGATAGTCTTCGGTCCGATAGTGCAAATAAGCGCTTGACTTCTATAATTCAGGGTTCTCATGATTCATGATAAAAGAAATTCACAGGAGTCCATGCTGCAGCTGATTAGTAACTGAAGATAATGACTTGCAAGAGCATCTATCCCAGGGAGAACATAACCAGATTATAGCATGGTGCATATTAAATTTCAAAAGCATGGATGAATTCCGCTGCATTATTATCTGAACGAGCATACATTCTATCCACGGGAGAAAGCCTTCCAGAAAGCTATATTGATTAAATTTTAGCACTAAATGGGATTTAACATACCCCTATCCTGGTGCAGTTTTTGTGTAAAGCACACGATAATGTATATTTAGTTTGTTGATATGCTGCATCTTTGAAATTTTAGTTTTTCCTTCATATTCATTTAAACAAGTCCTAGAATTACTGATTCATCAGCATCCATTTTGTACTTAAACCTTAATTCTCCTCTTTTTTATATTTGAGTCTTGATTTGTTGTACAATTTTTTCCGATTTGTAACAGAGTTCTTCAAGTTCATCAGGTTTTTCAACATAAACCTCATAGTATGATGCTAAAATTTGATCTGGTAGCAGTAGTTTGTTAAGATTGTGCTGGGCTTGGATTCAGAGGTACCATCTAATCTGTTGGTTCATTATTGTTGTTGCTCAAAAGTGACTACTGTTCATAGATGCAGTTTTCAGTTGTAAATGCAAATTTGTGAATCTGTATACGATTTAATGTCGATGTCATTTTATTGATTCAAATCTATGTTAATTTAATCGAATTCGAGTGTACAATCTATAGTTAAATAATTGTTTCAGATCGTAGTAGACTAGAAGTGTTAGCTTGTTGCCTGCTGGATCTAAATTCTAAAAGACATTCCTTTGTTGAATCTGGTTACAGCAAAGTACTTGTATTGCTAATTTAGCTCTAAAATGATTAACGAGATTTTTCTAACTAACCTCTGCGACCGGCTCAGTCACACGGAAATTTTCCACCGGCCGTAAGAATAAATCGGGAAGCGCTCGCAGTGGGTGGTTTAGAAGTCCAGCGTCTCAGGGTTCGTGCTCCATTTGGAGGAAAAATTTTTAAATGCGTCGTAGCTGGGGATCGAATCGCGGATATTAAATAGCGATTAGTTGTCCTACCATTGTATTATAGTCCCGGTGGCAATTTTTACCTCTAAAAGATCTTTGGTTTCATGCAGATCTGCCTGCCCTGAGAATATTATCCTAGGTGACTTTAACTAAGTTTGCGAAAATTTGTAACTTTGTCTGAAAACGTCTCGTGCCGACTTAATGAATCTTGAGCCTGGATTTTGATCTGCCTGCACTATTTCGACATTGCAGTTTGTTATTTCTTGTGAAAATCCTTGCCACTCTACTTTGATTCTCATTTACTAGTGTTAAGATTATAATTGGTTGTTGCTTCAAGAATTTACGAAACTATGCTGTTTTATGTTGTGGAGTGAATCATTGCCAGAGACTGCCGTTTTATATGGCGGGTGGAAAATCATTGTCATTTGTCGGTTCAATTCGAAAGATTTGAGAAAAATTAATTAAATTGTAAAATTTTAATTAATTAACTAAATAAATAGACGCAATTTTCAAAGGGAAGTATCAATTACAGCAAAATGGGAATTTATCTATAAGCGCATGAAATTTTCTAAATTGATCAAAAAATATATTATATTTTGATAATTATCAAAGAGCGTATTAATTTGTCAGTCTTCCTATTTTACTTTTTGTCATTATTTCTGAATTTTTGAGTTTTTTTTTATCGATCAGCTTTTTTTTATTTTTTGACTATCGACCTAAACAACTTAAATATAAATTATTAATTATTATCATCATTAAAAAATAAATATATTTAAAAATATAAATTTACTAAATCTATGATTTATTCATACATGAATTTATTAGATATTTTATATTATTAAATGTAAAAGTGTCAAAATTATATTTAATATTAAATATTAATTTATATTTACGAACTAGCTCACGAGCTTATAACGAGCCTGTTCACAAGCTAACGACCGAATACTGCTGATTTGATTTGCTCGTTATATTAACGAGCTTTATTAACAGCTCGAACGACTTCTATCGAACCAGACCGATAGCTCGCGAGCGGCTTGGCTCGTTTACACCCCTACTCAACTATATGCTATCACACACTCTCTCTCTCTCTCCACTCGTATAAAACAATTTTTTTTCTTCCTTTCAATTAAAAATTAATTGTCTGATATTGTCTCTTAAGTAACATGATATGCACGATAGGAAAAACAAATGGACTGATATAATTACTCATACAAGCACGATAAGATTCTTCGATATTTATTCTATTTGATAGTAAGCCAACGTGCCAACATGTCTCATGCTAATTGCTGTCGACCAACAAAAACATGCTAATTGCTAACAAATTGTATGCTAGTAATGATGGTATTTCAGAAAGAATCAGTTCAATACTTGGAGCTGAAATGTTTGAACAGCTCCAATACAAGGCAATTGCTTGTTTCAAAATCCTTATCCTATAGGTATATACTAATCTCTATTTTCCCATGGATGCAAATGACCTTCAGGAAACAGACCAATTGAAGGTCTAATTACTCGCATCATATGAGGAATCTGTTCTAATCTGACAAAAGAATTAGGATTCAAAAAGGAAAAAGTGTACGACCTTGAGAGGGTCAACTGTACATAGAGAATCAAGCGAACTACTTCACAAGAAAGGGAGGCATGGAGAACCAGTCGACAAGAATCTTGCTTTCAGGCTTCAGCATGGTTACTTTTGTTCTTTGTCACAACTGAAATGGCTGCAACTTCGTCTCGAGATGGAACTTTAAGCCAAGATTTCATCAAGTCATAAACTGTAAATCCTATTGCGACTGATGGCACAACCTAGAAAACATGTTTTTTTTATAACTTTAATCAATATAAGAACATAGATCTAGAAAAAAATAAAGCAAAATCAACCGTACCACGTCAAGAGATTCAATTTTTATAACATGGAGGAACTGATATCATTACATAGTTAGTACTAAGTGGTTGCATTTATGGATACGAGGTGATCCCGGCCTTGCTTACGGGTAGCTCGGCCAGCTCATCCAGCCAGCCTGGCGCCCCGAAGACCTAGCGGAAGGGCCGATGAGGGACTCACCCAGGAGTTCCCGAGCCAGGAACCATCCCGAAGCACTAACTAACCAATCCCGGGCGGGCTCGGGCGAGGCGAGCCCGAGCACCCCCAACTCAGTCCCCCGAGCCCGGCCCAGGCCGGGGTCGGGCAATTCAGTCCTCAACACTCCATCAACCGGATAACTAACCGACCCGAAGCCTGGCAAGACCAGCATAGCTCGGCAAACCCCCGACTCAGGGCATACCTCATATCTCTCAACTCCCAGTCGGACGCGTGGCGGCCCACGCTCCCTGGACATGACCCGACCCGGTCCATAACACTCGGACTCGCCGGTCGGCGCTCGGCGGTCGGCACTCGGTCTCCGGACCCGCTCTTCCCTACGCCGCCCTACATCAGTACATCCGGGGTACGACCGTGACGTCGGGGTAATATACGCCTTACTCATTCATAATGCACGTCGCGGACAACCCGCCGACTCAGTACTATCGTACCATCAGAGCGCCCCGCGCCATGCCGCGGCCGGACGCTCCCATGAGCTGACAGACACCCTACCCCTGTACTGTTGACACAGACAGGGGTTGTCAGCTCCCCCGGCTATATAAGCCCCTCCGCTCCCCCTTCCGCAGGTATGCGCGATAGCACTCTCTTTCTACTCTCCTGCATTCCTTTACTCTATTGCCTGCGAGATACTGACTTGACCGTCGGAGGGTCTGACCGAGGAAAATCCCCGGCGGGTTTGCTAACGGTCCTCTTGCCGTAGGTCCTAGCCAGGTCACAGCCAGCTTGGGGCTAGATCAGGTCCCAGTCAATTCGGAGCCAGGTCGGCGCCAGGTCAACAGCTCGTGGCACACGGTCCTAGCCAGGTCACAGCCAGCTTGGGGCCAGATCAGGTCCCAGTCAATTCGGAGCCAGGTCGGCGCCAGGTCAGCAGCTCGTGGCACACGGTGTACCATCTCACCCTTGGGACTTCCACCTCGCTTCGCGACAGGATCACGAGGTATCTTATGTGGGCTTGATTTTATGGGACCAAGTGAAGGAGCATACTATGAAAAGTAACTGAACCAACAACTAAAAATTTAGAATGAAATAAATAGTAAGAAAAGAATTAACCTTCAAATAATTGATGCTCAGTCCAGAAAAAAGCTGCCTCCAACCCTGACTTTGAACTATCATAACAAGGCTTTCAAAGGTTCCTTTCCTCATTTCATTGTTTGTTGTTGAGAGGACTTCTACCTGAATCATGTTACCTTTCTTACTTTTTCTCTAATTTACATGCCTGATATGCATGACAAGTTTACTGTTCGAACAGATAATTACCTGCATTTGCCGTCTAACAACATCAAGTGGATACGTTATTGTCTGCCCCAGTAAACCAGCAACAGATCCACATGCAAGCTTGACGGCAACGCTGTTTTTGTAATTTGCTGGAACATGGCTCTTCATTTCCTCATAAAAATAGAACTTGAGACCAGAGTAAGGAAAGATGCCATACAAGGACGGACCTAATAAAAAAATACAAGAAATAAGGGAAATGTAAAGAACTGAAACTACTATTACAACAATTAAGCTGACACCAAAACGTTATCTAAACATCTTCTATATGCCTTTTTCAGATATAGGATGGCCTAAACTAGTTGGCATGCATTTTCAGCTGGTAACTCTGTGAAGACATGGCATAGCACCCTTCGCATAAGTATGTTTGGAGATTGTTCCTCGGGAAAATTTGAGAAAACTGTCCAACATCAAACTAGACTTTGTATGCACTCCCCAACCGAAAATTTCTTTGCATACACTCTCTGATGGGATTGACAAGACAGTTTTGTGTGTTATTTTTTTTATCATTATAAAAAAGTAAAAATTCAGTATAAATCGTAAAGATTTGAGTATAAATTGTTTGAGATTGAGTACTAATTTAAGAAATTTGAGTATTATTTGAAAAAATTTGAGTATACATTGTTTCAGTATATAGTAAAAATTTCAGTATACATTATCAAAATTTAAGTATGAATTGATTTAGATTTAGTATTATTTGAAAAAATTTGAGTATAAAATTTAGAAATTTAAGTATGTGGGGTTGCATCGGCCACATCAAGATTTTCACATGAGGAGTCACCGAAATTTTATACTCAAATTTCTTAAATTAGTACTCAATCTCAAACAATTTATACTCAAAACTTTATAATGTATACTGAGTTTTTACTCTTTTATACTCACCACATCAAGATTTTCACATGAGGGGTCACCAAAACTTTGTACTCAAATTTCCTTTTCCTCTCACTATTCTCAATCACTTAATCCCTACCTACCAAATAAAACAAAAGGATCGGACTTAATGGATAGGCTATCCACCTTACCTTCCCTTTAAAAAAAATGAAGATAGGAAAAGATAAACTGAATATGCACATTGACATACTCCTTTCATACCTCTACTTACTGGTTAAAGTATTTGAAATTTTATAGAAATTCCAAATTATTGCACTACCGATCAAAAACAGATCCGCAAGTAACACACACCTACACCACGATACAGGCCTCTCAAGCCGTTTTGTCTGTATATCTTCAAGATACAATCAAGAATTCCTCCATAAACCTGTTCAGGGGAACTATACAAATTTCTTGTTTTTAGTCTTGATGGTCCTACAACCTGCAAACATTCATAAAGATCTATCAAAGCATGCAAAAATTTTATAGAAAGAATTTAGAAACCAGCAGATAATAGCGAATATCATGAAAAAATTGATAAGATTGAGAAGGTGATAACTGATTTTGGAACAAGGTATATTTGCCTATTGGTCAGAGGAGACCACATGGAATAAAAAAACTGAGAATTAACATATCGAAATACGACAGGCTAAATACCTGATAAGCTAGCTTTGTACGAACTAAATCAAGTGGGTAAGTGGAAATAACTGCCGTTCCTCCTGCTATTGACCCTGCAACAAGATCAAGAACGGGACCATTTCCTATATTAGGGAAACCAAGAATGATCCAGCGTCTATACTCCTCATATGCCATATAATGTAAAGCTGCATAGGGTACAATTCGTGCAACACTGGCTCCATTTCCCCTGAGCAAAAAAAAAAAGGAAAACAACAACAGGATCGAGTAATTAATAGCTAGCACTAAAAGAAAGTAGAAATGGATTGATTTGCACGATACTTAAGAACTTTTATACAAACCTGTGGAATCCTAACAAACCTTCAGTCTGTAATATCTTCTGGAAGGATCCCAGCAACCCTCTACTCTGGAACTCTGCTCTTCTAGTCTGAAAGTCGATAAAAGATAACCAAAAAAAATGAATATCATCTTAACGTTGCTTCAGAAGCAACAATATAGACATTGTCAAGAACCAATTACTAGAACATCTCATGGTATATATTCAGATAAAATTAACGCTGAGAAATTCATGGAACAAATGGAGCATTGGATATAGATGTTTCAATTATTTCAGGACTTTTCTTCTACTGATGGACAAATGCTAGTATAAATCAAGAAATTTTAGAAAGGAGGAACTTTTCTTAATCTCTTAATCCTGATCATGTGTTTAACCAAAGAAGAAACCATCCCGCATAGCTTAGTCAAATTGTCATCATAGTATTTGAACATATCAATCACTAAGTTCAACTAGCAATAGCCAACTGATTTGAAATGTTTGTTTCTTGTACTTGTTTTCAAACTTCAAGACGTCACCAACAACATTCATTTCTTGATTCTAAAGATACATTTAGGAGTTACCTGAAGCGCTTGCAGTAATTATTTAATCACTCAATATACAAAGACAATGATAACCCCCAAACCATTCCAACTACCAGGGGGAAAAACAAGATGTACAAACTCAAACCCGCGATGACCTCGAAACCAGCGAAATAAGAACCGATCTGCATCAAGAAGCACGATCGCATCACCTGGAAGAGAATCTTGACTCGCTCAAGTGGGGCGACGGCCGTCTTGGCGACCCCGCCGGCGACGCCCCCGGCGAGGAGCTCCTTCAAGGCGAGCGGGATCGCCGCTTCCCCGGCCTCGTCCTTCATCGCCGTAGGCACTCCACCTCCTCTCCCCTCCTCCACGGAGGAAGAGGGCGGATCGTACAATTTGGATTCAAGAAATCGCGAGGGGGAAAAAACCAGGAAGGCGACGTAGGAAGCTCGCGTTCGCAACGCCGCAACGGGAATGCGTAATTAACAAGAGAGACCGAAAATGTACCTACCTGCCACGTGTAGTGGTTCCCACTCTGGGTTGCCAATCATCTAGAGAGAGAGTCGTGTGGTGAAGCTTGAGTTGAAATTTAGTCTAAATTAAGCAGCGGCGGTAGATCCCAACGGCTGCTCACAAATGGAAGAATTTTCATAATTAAGGAATATCTCCACTGTGGTGGCACGATAGCCTATATACGTTCATTGTATAGAGGTGGATTCGCCACCTCAGCAACTCCTATGTAAAACTGAGGATAAACATGAGATCTCGGGTGTTACATATATAATAGTAACGATGATCCCGATCTTATCTAGGAGTAGCTCAATCGATTAATATGACATTCTATGAAGATAAATTATTACTAGGAGAGTCCTGATAGCCCAGCATGGCAGGGCATAAAGTGTTACGGATGATCATTGGCACGAGTCCCACTCGGGTCGGATCGTTCGATTGGATGATTGATCGGGTATAGTCTGAACTAGCTCAATCGAGAAACACTGAGTGCTCAATCTAAGGTTAGCTGGTCGGCACTCTCCGTGTGTAATAATGCTAAGTCAGTTGAGCTAGACCTCAGCTGCACCCCACGACTCAGTGTGTGTCATATATGTTCCGATCGATACGTTATTAGCTGCATGTCTAGGTTTCTCTCGAAGTGTCGATCGGCGCACCCTTTTGGTGTGCTCCAACTCGGGAGTTGTCGCTATCCACGGCAGAACCTACCCCATGACACTATACTGATAAAGGTAGTACCAGAGTCGGCGCAGGTCTGCTCAGGTCTGACACCACTCGTATCCAAATTACAGATATTCTGCTGACACAATACCTTCCTGACAAACTTTGGCAACCTGTACCACGGCGCCACGATGGGATGGCTCCGGTTGGCGAGCTGACAACGACCCCTAATCCTGTCCTCACATGAAATAAAATGTGACAGAAATATGATAGAGACTGTCGGCTTCCCAACTATATAAAGCTCTCCTCCCTTCACTTCACAGGGATGCATAATTTTTCTAGCTACAGTCGCTTCTTCTTCAATTTTATCTTCTCCATCGGATATTAACTTGATCATAGGATAGGAGGACCTTATCATGAAATTCTCCCAATGAATTATTGGCAGTAATCTTTTTTAAGAGAAAGAGCACTATCTACCATAGTTCTCAGTGTCATCTTACTTTTAAGAGTACATCTTACTTTTAAAAGTACACCTCGCTTTGACGGAATCAGCTGAAATCATGCAAATCGACTCGTACTCGATTTGGACATAATATTATAGGAATTGGAGACGCGTATGTTACATAAAGATTTGTACAAATGATACGTACAGGGTTTTCGGAAAATTATTTTATGCAGAGTTATTTTTAACTAATTTTTCTAAAATAATGTTCAAAAACACCAATTGAGCTGTTCAATACACGTAGAATTATCAAATTAAATAAGAATTGATTCCAATAAAACTGAAAAAAAAAATACTTTTTTATGTGATTATCTGTTTAGTTTTCTAATGCACTTGTCGTGTGGGGGCAGAATCGAATGTTAACAGTCAAAATAAACATCCACATATATCTCCTATTTATTTATCCTGACGACCGATAAAAAATTTCTGTAACATCGGATCGGTCGTTTGAGATTGAAAAAATCTCGTTAATCATTTTTATTTATTTGATTAGGAGCCCCGGAACTAAGATATAACAAAGGCGATTCGATCCTAACTACGATATATTTTGTAAAAAAAAAATTCCGTAAATTCGGGACGTTAGGCTTCTGGATTGTCCGTCACAAATATTTCTCGATTTACTCTGTCGATCGATGAAAAATTTCTATAGAATCAGATTGATCATCCGAGGTTAAAAAAATTTTATTAATCATTTTTTTTATTTACTTGATTAGGATAGACAATTTTCATCAGACGGAATCAAATCACATCCAAAATTAATCTGGCCGTTGACTTGTGCAACTTAGAATAAAAAAATAAAAAACACCGTGAAAAAAGAGTCTGCTTTTTTCCAATAATAATTTAGCATTTTTTACAGCAATTATGTAACCAGCTCGAAAATATAGACTTGACACACTCATCTTATATAATTAATTCAAAATCTCTAGGAAAAGGCTAGTGTGACAGCTGTTAAATCTAAATGTTGCAAGGAACAAAGAAACAGCACCTTATTGTTTATAACATTAAAGAATGAATTTACATAAATTTTTAACAATTTTATCCAACTCTTAAGACAAACTTCTCCATTAATATCTACAGTCCAGTAACCTGGTCTTTACACCAAAATCCCTCCAAAAAATCCTCTATGGGTATAAATAGTACATCTCATGGTTTTACATGGTCCACAAAATTGATTTTGGTATTGCACAACTGCTCTGATTGATTTCAAACTCAATTACTCAAGGGGATACTCTTGTCTTGATGGGCTTTAGCTTTACTCCCATGCTTTCCGGCGATAGTAGCTCTGGAGAGATACACAGCGGACTGAGAGGACTACGAGGGCTGTAGCTCAGCTGGCTTGGCCTGCACAACCCGTACCCCATCAGGAAGTACTCCATCGGTATCAACATCGCATGGGGCTGCTCTTCTGTTACAACCGAACCGCAGGCCTGAACCTGCAACATTTGAAGGCCGTGAGAGAGATCAATGATGATCTATCTTCACCAGCAGAAAGGGTGTGTTTTGGAGATTAGTACCTCAACCAATGCACAGAATCTCTTGTCCAGTTTTGATGCCATATGGATGGCCTCCGAGTGAAATGGAGAATCCTCACCGACAAATATTAGTGTCCGACAATGTAGCTTCTTTAGAGATTCCGTCAAGTCATATCTCCTGGTTAAAGAATGGGATACAGAAACTTGTCGTAGCCTTCAATGTGTATATTTGATAAGTTTGTTATGCAAAGATTAGGGCATACCCATTAACTGACCGAAGAAACCGCCATACGTTAGCACTTTGCTTCTCATCCAGCAACTGTGGACGTTAAAGATATATTCAAGAGTATGGCTTTTTTACTCCCACAAATTCCAAAAAGCACAAGAGAAAGAATAAGCTACTTACACTTCTACAAGCTTGCACGATGTCAGAATCTGGGACCTGAGAATTTCCTCGTACCTCCTGGCAACATATTTAAATGGATGAATAATTAAGGTTATAATAAATTAACTTAGCAGACAAGTGAAATAATGGAGTTTACCTTACTGAAGTACCGTTGGAGTAAGTAGTCATTGACCAAGCCGCACATTCCATAAAAATAAAGTAAATTTGATACTACCTGAGATTTTCAGAATCATATTAGCAGCAACTCACTTTTTGTAGCTAAAAAAATCGTCAAATGAAACATGAGAAGGTACCTTACTATATAACCACTCTGACCACGAGGGAGCCTTGCAAAGAGGTGAGACAAGGATGAGGCCCATAACACGGTCCCTATATTTAGTCTGGAAGCAAAGCGTACAAAGGTTCAAATTGAAAGGTTAAAAAATTTAATAATTTAAGGGTTTTCGTAACAAAATACTTAACAGCAAAAAGCGTCAGAATATAAGCACCAGCTGTGACCCCAAAGCACATGACAGAGCCTAGCCTGAACATTCAAAACCATACAAATTCAAAATGGTTGCACAAGATAAAAAAAATAACGTATCTTAAGGATGGTAATGGAAAAAATAAAGATCAAGCATGATATACCCAAAGAAATTAAGAACTTCTGCCACCTGATTGACTAACTGATCAACAGAAAGCACTGGTTCATCTGAAGCAATTGGAGCAGCACCTAACTGCAAGACACTTAAGGCAGAGGACCAACATAATCATGTTAAAATTATAAGCAGAAAATGGATCAGAGACAGGCTTAAACATTCTCATAAATGACATAAAGAGTTGCAACAGTATTACTGACCTCATGTCCTGGAGGACTAATATGGTAGATGCAAAAGTTATGAAGCAATAAAGAAGCAGCTTCTGGGCAAAAAAATAATCCTTGAAAGCATGACATATCTGCGGAGAAAAACTAGGAATTTAGCCTACTTTTAAATATCTAGATGAGAGCTAATAGAAAAACATTACTGTTTCCTTGAGTTCAAACATAAAAATTTGAATTCTGCTAATTATTTGTGGGAGAGATATATGATACAATGTCGCAAAAGAGCACAGTCCAAGACACAAAGTAATTACTCAATATACTAAATCATGCAGCCTTTAGAAATCAATGCAGCATAATCTTGAAGGATAACATTATAGCAGGACAAGGATGCTAAAAATGAGCAGTAGACCGAACTAGAAAAACCACCAAAGAGTCTGTAATGTGTACAAAACACCTTTCAGCTTCATGTTGAATACAAGGTGAACAAAATCAAATGAATCAAGACACAAACATTGCAAATGTAAGTTAGGAAAAAAAACTGAGAAATGCTAAAGTAACTGTAATTTAATCTAACTTACGATTTAATGCTACATCTGGATAAGTAAGAAGTGCAGGCTTTTCCAGATCACCATATACAGCAACTGAGATAGGGCCATTACTTGTCAACACATGATGTTCCTGAGGGGAAGAAATGGACTTTAGAAATAAGACCAAAGAACAAAGACACTAACCACAAACATTGATTATGCGTGGGTGATTACATCAAAGATAGACTATAAACATTTTTAATTGAGAAAACGAGGAAGGAAGTGAATGTAGACAGGATCCTTAGCAAGCACCGACATAAATAGCATCCATGACTTTCTGAGTCACTAATTTTTTAAAATAATGATAAGGAACAAGAAATTAAATTGGAGTCTCACTGCCAAAAGGAAATAGATATCTTGTGTGTCGAGACTATTATCTATGAGAATAGGAGAGCAGGAACAACAAGAAATAACTAATATGAACAAGTTCATAATTCTTTGCGCAATGTGGAACAGGTAAGTAAGGGAGGCAAAGGCAACAAAAAAAGGACTGAAGATTGAGTGAGCAATTCTTTTCTAATTCCTAAAGACAAATAATAACCACAAGGACCAAGCTGACAGTTTGTAGATAGGAAATAAAAGAACCTTTAGTATAAACCTTTTGTCATTGAGATGCACTGAAATTTACTAGATACATACTCTAATCAATTCAAATCATTCAGATGTCTGAGTCTCTTGATAAACCAAACTTCCAGTGTTGTGTTAACAAAGGCTGGTCCCAATTAAAATAGGTATTGGTTGGTTTATCTTTCCTACTCGTGAAGTAACATCCTGGGATGCTTCAAGAGAAGATTAACTCGAATTTAAGCAAAGGACTTAAAGGCAAACTGACATCTTTGATGTCTCCCATCAACATAGTTTCCTTTGATACAAGTGCATAGCATAAAAGAAATAATCCTATAGAAGAACAACTCATCAATCATGACCAAAACACGTAATAGGAAAAACGACAGCAATATCAGAGGAAATGTCAGCAACCGACAAACGAATGCAAACCAGAAACCTCACCCAATTACCAAATTGTTTGCAGCTACATGATATACAACAATACTTTCACCCACAACATCATATATGTCAAAAGGGAAGCATATTTTCTCACGCAACCTAAAATCCTTCTAAAATCTGAAGACAATCGATCAAACGAAGAAATAATCTCAAATTCCCCAAACGACCCCTAAATCCAGCGGAGACAATAGCATCGAGGGGGAAAAGTAATACAATCAAAGAGAAGCATTTCCATGCCGAAATGAGCACTAGAAAAACATTCCCCCAATTAATCAGCCAAAAAAAAAAATCCCCCGAAAAGGAACTACAAGGAAGAAAAGAACCCTTGCCTTCCCTCCGAACGAGATCGTCTCCACATCGACCGAGACAGAGCCGCTCGACTCTCCCATTTCTGCAAGAACCAACCTCCTTCCTCCTCTCCCACCTCTTTTTCTCGTTGATTTTTTTTTTCTTTTTTTCTTTTTTTTTTTCTTTTCGAGCCTTTCCTTCTCCGGTGGATTCGCATATATATAAACCCAAGCAGCTCTCCCCTTCCTCGGCCGCCCGGTTTATCCCAACCCGAATCGAAACTCCCTTTACCCCGAGCACCACATCAACCGACAGGCGACAGCTACGCGAATTGACGAAACCAGCTTTAGACTCCTCTTACCCGTACGATGAAGATCCAACGGCCATCTGAAGATCTCGCATGCGGCGTACAGATGTCGGCCAGAAGTCAGCCACGTGGCGGACTCCTAGAGGTTCGGACAAACGAGACCAACGGCAGCCGTCGGATGATCAGCCACATGCGGGTCCCACGGCCGCGGACGACCGAGCGGTCGCCGCGCGTTGGACGCGTGGAAGAAATGAATGCGGAGTTATGATAAACGGTGTCGGCTCGCGGAAGGCGATCCATGCCCAAATGCGGGCGTGACTTCAAATTAGGGATTCCCGTTCTTATTCGCTAACCAAACGCTGATTGACTTTAACCCTGCAACGGAAAATAATACTGAAGATGACAACAGGAGAAAAGAACAAGCCTTACTGTCTTTTCTGGCGAATACTGCACGAATAATACACCCACTGCACATTTAAATGCAGGAAGGTGGCAAGTAGCTTTCCAGCTTCCGCAAGAATGTTCTTCCACCTCCCACACATTTCCCATGAGTTCATGGACGAGCACCGTCGTCCTCCTCGCCCGGATCGGAACGCCACCGACGAGGTTTTTTACTCCTGCCATGGGAATGTGATGGGCAAAGCCATTGATGGAGCCCAGCATCACATCTGCTGATTTATGAAGCATGCAGTTGCAGGACTGAAATCTTTTAAATGCTAGTGTTTGTGAGATCTGGATCTGTTCGTCCTGCATATGTTTCACCGACATTACTTAGTCGCTGTTCACAGAGGGCCAAAAGAAAAGCTACTGAAATGTAACACAATCCATTCAGCTGATCTCAAGTAGTCGGGACAAACATGACTCACTTTCTGTTGTTGTGTTCTACAAATATCTCAAGAAAACTGAGGGCACAATTGATTCACATTAGTATTGTTAGTAAAGAAGCTGAAAATGATAACACATGATAAGATCTGTTTCCATGTCTTTAGTTCCTGCAACTAACAGACTATAGGCCAAATCAAGAACTGTGAAATTTTCAGAGTGGAGCATGCCTTTGGATTAGTTAAACTAGGGACTGAGATTAGATTGATTCAGTTCTAGTTTTAGAAGGCGCCTAGTTGAACTGGATTTTGGATTGGTTCAACTGGAAAAGATCAGGCACCAGCACTGTCAATTTGAATTTAATATTTCATTTTGCTAATATTGACTATATATATTACAATGCATCATGGCTGGTCTGTACTAAAGATGAATAAACAAAAATTCCACCAGAACCCTAAACCATTAAGAGCTATATTATTGAAAGCATGGTGCCAAACATTATGGCAGGCCACAAGAACACAAGTCTCCAGTGGTCCAGCTTGGAGGAAGCTACATGGATGCCATTCTTCCAAGAAGAAGCAAAGCAAAAGAGTAGGTGGGATTAAACATTTATGAAATATCTAGCAAAAAAATCCAAACGTCAAAAAAATGATTAGGTTATCAAAATATGCAAAAAGGAATTGCGTGTATAATATTCCACAGCTAATAATTAAATGATTACCACCAGAATCAAAGGCTTGCCTTTTGGTTAGAACAATTACTTTTTAGTATAAGCAAAGCTCAACTTTATACACGTGAAGCAAACTAACATCATAAACACATTAATCATTTCAAATCTAATAATATCAAATCCCAAATGATACCTCTCTTTCTGCTTGGGCCCGCCCATGCTTGTCCATGATTGGATCTCCTTATTCAAATAATATAAGTAAATTCAATTTGAATATTAAAAAAATAGAAGTTCTATCACAGAATATTTTTCATTTACTAACCTTTAAAAAGGTTTCTTGACTGCATCATAAATTATACAGTGTTAGGAAAAGCTGTTGAACATTCAACTAACCTCATGGAATCCTTCAGAATATGTCATGAATTTATTAGGTATGCGATGACCCCCGATTTATCAGGTATGCCATGAGCCCCGGAGTGTTCTTTCACGTACTAGGAGCTAACCCACTTAGTGACATATAATAAAAGGTAACCAAAAAAACTGTAATGACAATAAGTAACTCAAGATAAGCACGAAGCGTTCACCAAAAATATGCATTTACTCCTTTTGTCAAAAGACAGTACAACGACAATATAGTAACAAAATGTCAAACAAGAAGAATTTCTACAGCAATTCTATACATCAAGTAAAACCAACTAGGATTTCAGAATCTATCAAGGAAAAAAGAACTAAAACAAATTGCCACATGGATAAACCAAAAGATGTGCATAAATTTTAATCTTCATTAGGAGTTCAAGAATCCAAATGAGTCATAATTCTCATTACAACACTAAACTTCTAAGTTGGAGTTTTATTCAACATAAAGTATAACTCTCATATTTATGTCACTTATCGATGATTGTTCATGTGTTTATATTCAATTTATCACCATTTATTTATCTTAAATCTGCTTGAATTATCACCGTACCATCATTCATTTACCCATACCGTAAGTAAATTCCCTTTTAATTATCACCATTTATTTATAACAAGTAAATTCACGTTTTATTATCACTTACTCAACACAAGTAAATTCACCTTTAATTGTCACCTATTTATCACAATTAAATTCCCTTTTAATTATCATCATTTATTCATAATAAGTAAATCTACTAAAAAGTGAATCACTAGAGCCAAACTCTTAGAGCAAAAGGCCATGTTGACTAAAATCCTCACCGGTAATAGTCAACAAAATAACATCCTCACATAAAATAAGTATTGCCGGTAGGCCACCCACGGTACCACGTCTTTATGGACAATCAAGTGCTCCAATAACAGGCCCTACTAAAAATTCAATTTCACTTTTTAATATACATTTTAACATTTATATCTACCATTTATTTCATTTCGGCTTTTTACCAAAAGGCGTACCTAGGTTTCATTTTTACCAAATGGTGCAGCGATTTTAGTAATCTTCCTCTTATACCCCTCCCGCCAAGAAATGCATTTCTCACTTCACAATTTTGAAACATCCGAACCACTTTATCAGTTTTCTCAATTTAAAATAACATTTAGTGGTTCGGATGCCGCAGGGAGTCGAATTTTTCTCCTTTCTCTCTCAGCGCAGCAACCTAATTGTTATTGTCGAAGGTGGAAGACATTGTGCGCGCCCTAGCTGTGCTATAGTCGCGAGCTCATCCCCCCAATCCCTCCCCCAACCAAAACCCTAGGGAAGTCTGTCCGTGTGTCCCTGAAGCGGCTTTAAGTGTTTGCGTCAAAGTCCACACTGATCGACACTCTCTAAACTAGGGGTTAGGGTTTCTGCACTTTTTTTTTGATAATAGCAGAAAAAAGGTCTGTTGGGTTAGCCTCTTCTTCCTTTTCATTATCCACCAACGTACGTTAGAGATAGTCTTAGGTCAAAATAGCACAGTTTCTGCACATATTTAAACTTATTTTTGCTTAATAAATTTGTAATGTATAAAACTTGTAGGCTTCAGATGACTTTGGACAAAAATTACATTGGTGCAGTGTTTTTAGGCCACTTTAAAAAAAAAATTTTGAAGCATTTCAAATTTTAAATGATTGACACATTGCGAACATCAAAGAGTCGCCCTTCAGTATTTTATTGGACATACAAGAATTGCAACATATCCGTGGAATTTTGGTGAATATATTTGAAAGTTGGGATTCAACCTCGCAAAATTTTAAATTCTCATGTAACACTTTTAGTTATGAATTGTAAGCACTAACTATAGTAAGATAAAACAGGGATAAAGATGCCCTGAAATGATTTTATTTCGATCCATTTCATTTCAGGTCTACCGAGGGCCTAAAATGATTTTACTTCAGGCCCTCGGTAGTCTGAAATAAAATCATTACAGGCCTACTGAGGGCCTAAAATGATTTTACTTCAGGCCCTCGGTAGCCTGAAATAAAATCATTACAGGCCTACCGAGGGCCTGAAGTGAGTTCACTTCAGGCCCTCGGTAGGCCTGAATAAATTCATTTCAGGCCCTCGGTTGGGCCTGAAATGAAATAATTTCAGGCCCACGTTGGGCCTAAAATGAAATTATTTCAGGCCTATATTCTTAATGATAAATAAATATTTTAAATGTTTCAGGTGTACCAGTTACGTTCACCAAACGAGATGTTGCTTTATTACTGGGTATAGTGGACCGTGGTGTTTCCGTCCCTATTAATTCAACTAAAGCATCGGGTGACCTCTATCTCACTTACTTCTCAAAAGAAAAATAGCCTACCAGAACAAGAATTGAGGAGTTACTTAAATATTATTCCAAAAGTGTTGAATCAGAGGATGACGTTTTATTAGTGTGTAAATTCTATATTTTGTATATATTTGTTTGTATCTTATTTTCGTCTAGTACATATAAGGTCCCTGTAGGTCTTGTAAATATAGTAGATGATTATGAGAATCTTGCTAGATTCAACTGGGTCGAAGTCATCCATCAATTTTTGTCTCCACAATTATCTAAGATTGGGGACTTATTTTCATCAACTCAGGGATACCACAACAACACCAACCTCCCTTACCTAAAGGTTTTTGCTGGACTTTTGGCAGTGAGTAGAATTTTATTGTTAAATTTTATAATATTTTGCTATCGTTAATGTATTTGTGTGGAAAGCATAGTGTAGACATGGTTTTTGGAGCATGTACCAATTCAAAAACCATACAATGTTCAAGGACCCCGAATAAATAAGTGGAGGAATATTCCTTCGCATATTAGTAGGGTGAGGGCCCTTGTCGACCGCCTCTCGCCCGAATAGGTAATTATTCTAAACTGTGACCTATGTTAGTTTGATATGGAGTTAGTAACATTTGTGTACTTGTTAATTGACAGGTGATGATTGAAATAATTCCTAACCTAAATGAAAAAACATTGTTTCAGGACCTTGATATCGGTGATGACATTCCACGACTAATGGAGACATCACAAGTAGATGACACAAAAGCTGTAAGGCAATGTGGTGACTGCATTCTTAAAGACAACCGAAACAAGGAACTAACAGAGGAAAACATTTGTTTGAATGAAAGAGTTAAGAAATTACTTGCAATAATTGAAAAAAATGGCATGGAGGCTCAAGCAAGCTATCCTGTAGTCGATCCTCTTTCTGATCCAGTAGCTTGTAGAACAAGGAGAGGACGTGACCAAAGTCGGTATAATTACAGGGATACTCCAATTAGCAGTCCATTATGACACCAGCTATTACCTAAGGGGAAGTGGAGCAAGAAACAAATATCAGATGTCAGGGACAAGGGAAAAAGGAAAATTAGTGAGGATGATATAGATGAAGCAAGAGAAACCATAACTGTAATGAATGTCATGTCTAAAAAAGACATAGAGGAGGAAACAAAAAGGATCTCCGAACTCTACAAAATGAGGCAACAAGAAATTGATGTATGTGATTTACTTTCATATAAAATAGGTCAATTTTATTGATTTTGGTCATTAATTAGTTTTTTTAAATTTATTGATATACTTTGTGAAGAAGCATTTTATGAATTCAAAGAAGAAAAATCAAGATAAAGATGTGACCTACCTGATAAATAAATTGGAGAACCTAAAGTAAGTTAGGACACATAGTTTAGTTAATATACCTTGTTCTTTAATATATAATCTTATCAATTAACTTGGCAGGTTGGCAACTGAATATATTTGGGAGGATACACCCTTTGCTCTAAATATGAATCCATTCTTAATAATCCTGAATGGAGAGGTTTTTACAAAAGGCGAGGTAATTGATGCCTTTTGTAAAATTCTATTTAGGGGAGCATCCGTATGTGGTAGGTCATACAACAAGTCAATTTATTGTTCAACCTTCTTCACAGTAAGTGATCTAAATGAATTTAGAAGATATATTGTAGAAAACCTAATATTATAATTTGGTTATTAATAATTTTGTCTGTGTATTTTTTTAGTCATCAATAAGATCCTCAAGAAAGTTTTCTCTGCAACAAGTGATGAAGACAGATATGATAGATCAAGAGTTTAGATATATTTTAATACCTTTATGCAGTGATAATGCACATTTTCACTTGTTAGCGGTGCATACAGAATCAATGACTTTCAATCATTTAAATTCTCTTGCTAGTGACCGTAAATATAAGAATGAATTTGACTCAACGGTGAGCAACCATTATTCATTTATATGTCAATCATTTAGTATAAAATGTCATTGATGGTGAATTTTAAATTCATGATATTAATTACAGGTAAAAGAACTAAAACAATATAGTCGCGAGCAACTTACGGCTATTCATCCATATCTTCAAAGTCATCATCCCTTGCACAAATGACCCTCCGTCATACTAAACAAGAATATAGGTAAGTAAATGAGGATGAGTTTAAATTTAAAAGTATTTTATAAACCCACTGATTGAAATCAAAATTACTGATATTATTTTTAGAGTGGACTGTGCCTTTTTTCTGATGCAATATGTTCGATGTCTCTTATACGATGAGAAGATGGATTTCAAACAAGGAGACATGAGGAAAATGAGATTTGATGTCACAGTTAATATTCTGAGGGACATGTGTTGTAAAACATGAGACTAAATATCAATATATTGTTGTAAAACAATACAACAAATATCAGTAGTTAGAGTTTACCTAGGAGATGTTATTTTTGTTGTAATACATGGATATTTAGTCTCATGTTTTACAACACATGTCCCTCAGAATATTAACTGTGACATCAAATCTCATTTTCCTCATGTCTCCTTTTTGAAATTCATCTTCTCATCGTATAGGAGACATCGAACGTATTGCATCAGAAAAAAGGCACAGTCCACGCTGAAAATAACATCAACGCTGAAAATAACATCAGTAATTTTGATTTCAATCAGTGGGTTTATAAAATACTTTTAAATTTAAATTGATCCTCATTTACTTACCTATATTCTTGTTGGGGGCAATTTAGTCTGACGGAGGGTCATTTGTGCAAGGGATGATGACTTTGAAGATATGGATGAATAGCCGTAAGTTGCTCGCGACTATATTGTTTTAATTCTTTTACCTGTAATTAATATCATGAATTTAAAATTCACCATCAATGACATTTTATACTAAATGATTAACATATAAATGAATAATGGTTGCTCACCGCTGAGTCAAATTCATTCTTATATTTACGGTCACTAGCAAGAGAATTTAAATGATTGAAAGTCATTGATTCTGTATCCACCGCTAACAAGTGAAAATGTGCATTATCACTACACAAAGGTATTAAAATATATCTAAACCCTTGATCTATCATATTTGTCTTCATCACTTGTTGCAGAGAAAACTTTCTTGAGGATCTTATTGATGACTAAAAAAATGCACAGACAAAATTATTAATAACCAAATCATAATATTATGTCTTCTACAATATATCTTCTAAATTCATTTAGATCACTTATTGTGAAGAAGGTTGAACAACAAATTGACTTGTTGTATGGCCTACCACATGCGGATGCTCCCCTAAATAAAATTTTACAAAAGGCATCAATTACCTCGCCTTTTGTAAAAACCTCTCCATTCAGGATTAGTAAGAATGAATGCGTATTTAGAGCAAAGGGTGCATCCTCCCAAATAAATTCAGTTGTCAACCTACCAAGTTAATTGATAAGATTATATATTAAAGAACAAGATATATTAACTAAACTATGTGTCCTAACTTACTTTAGGTTCTCCAATTTATTTATCAGGTAGGACACATCTTTATCTTGATTTTTCTTCTTTGAATTCATAAAATGCTTCTTCACAAAATACATCAATAAATTTAAAAAAACTAAATAATGACCAAAATCAATAAAATTGACCTATTTTATATGAAAGTAAATCACATACATTAATGTCTTGTTGCCTCATTTTGTAAAGTTCGGAGATCCTTTTTGTTTCCTCCTCTATGTCTTTTTTAGACATCACATCCGTTACAGTTATGGTTTTTCTTGCTTCATCCATATCATCCTCACTAATTTTCCTTTTTCCCTTATCCCTGACATCTGATATTTGTTTCTTGCTCCGCTTCCCCTTAGGTAATAGCTGGTGCCATAATGGACTGCCAATTGGAGTATCCCTGTAATCATACCGACTTCGGTCACGTCCTCTCCTTGTTCTACAAGCTACTGGATCAGAAAGAGGATCGACTATAGGATAGCTTACTTGAGCCTCCATGCCCTTTTTTTCAATTATTGCAAGTAATTTCTTAACCCTTTATTCAAACAAATATTTTCCTCTGTTAGCTCCTTGATTCGGTTGTCTTTAAGAATGCAGTCACCACATTGCCTTACAGCTTCTGTGTCATCTACTTGTAATGTCTCCATTGGTCGTGGAATGCCATCACTGATATCAAGGTCCTCAAACAATGTTTTTTCATTTAGGTTAGGAATTATTTCAATCATCACCTGTCAATTAACAAGTACACAAATGTTACTAGCTCCATATCAAACTAACATAGGTTACAGTTTAGAATAATTACCTCTTCGGGCGAGAGTCGGTCGACAAGGGCCCTCACCCTACTAATATGCGAAGGAATATTGCTCCACTTATTTATTTGGGGTCCTTGAAAATTGTATGGTTTTTGAATTGGTACATGCTCCAAAAACCATGCCTAAACTAAGTTTTCCACACAAATACATTAACGACAGCAAAATATTATAAAATTTAACAATAAAATTCTACACACTGCCAAAAGTCCAGCAAATCCCTTTAGGTAAGGGAGGTTGGTGCTGGTGTGGTATTCCTGAGTTGATGAAAATAAGTCCCCAATCTTAGGTAATTGTTGAGACAAAAATTGATGGATGGCTTCGACCCAGTTGAATCTAGCAAGATTCTCATAATCATCTACTATATCTACAAGACCTACAGAGACCTTATATGTACTAAACGAAAATAAGACACAAACAAATATATACAAAATATAAAATTTACACACTAATAAAACATCATCCTCCGATTCAACACTTTTGGAATAATATTTAAGTAACTCCTCAATTCTTATTTTGGTAGGTTATTTTTCTTTTGAGAAGTAAGTAAGATAGAGGTCACCCGATGCTTTAGTTGAATTAATAAGGACGGAAACACCACGGTCCATTATACCCAGTAACAAAGCAACATCTCGTCTGGTGAACGCAACCGGTACACCTGAAACATTTAAAATATTTAGTTATCATCAAGAATATAGGCCTGAAATGATTTCACTTTGGGTCTGAAATTATTTTATTTCAGGCCCAACGTAGGCCTGAAATGATTTCATTCAATGGGTCTGAAATGATTTCATTTCAGGCCCAACATGGGCCTGAATTATTTCATTTCAGGCCCAACCGAGGGCCTGAAATGAGTTCACTTCAGGCCCTCGGTAGGTCTGAAATAATTTTATTCAAGCCTACCGAGGGCTTGAAATGATTTTATTTCAGGCCCTCGGTAGGCCAGAATAAATTCATTTCAGGCCTACCGAGGGTCTGAAGTGAACTCACTTCAGGCCCTCGGTAGGCCTGAAATTATTTTATTTCAGGCTACCGAGGGCCTGAAGTAAAATCATTTCAGACCCTCGGTAGGCCTGAAATGAAATGGTTTGAAATAAAATCATTTTAGGGCATCTTTATCCCTGTTTTATCTTACTATAGTTAGTGTTTACAATTCATAACTAAAAGTGTTACCTGAGAATTTAAAAACTTGCGAGGTTGAATCCCAACTTTCAAATATATTCACCAAAATTCCACGGATATGCTGCAATTCTTGTATGTGCAAGAAAATACTGAAGGGCGACTTTTTGATCTTCGCAATGTGTCGATCATTTAAAATTTGAAATGCTTCAAAAAAAATTTTAAAGTAGCCTAAAACATTGCACCAATGTAATTTTTGTCCAAAGTCATCTGAAGCCTACAGGTTTTATACATTACAAATTTATTAAGCAAAAATAAGTTTAAATATGTGCAAAAACTGTGTTGTTTTGACCTAAGACTATCGCTAACATACCTTGGTAGATAATGTAAAGGAAGAAGAGGCTCAAACACCGATAGACCTTTTTTTTGCCATTATAAAAAAAAAGCGTGCAAAAACCCTAACCCCTACTTTGGAGAGTGTCGATCAGTGTGGACTTCTACGCAAACACTTAAATTTGCCTCAAGGACTCACGGACATACTTCCCTAGGGTTTTGATTGGGCGGAGGCATTGGGGGGATGAGCTCGCGACTATAGCACAGCTAGGGCTCGCACAATGTCCTCCACCTTCGACAATAACAATTAGGTTACTGCGCTGAGAGAGAAAGGAGAAAAATTTGACTCCCTGGGGCATCTCAACCACAAGATGTTATTTTAAATTGAGAAAAACTGATAAAGTGGTTCGGATGTCTCAGAATTGTGAAGTGAGAAATGCATTTCTTGACGGGAGGGGTATAAGAGGAAGATCACTAAAATCGCTGCGCCCTTTGGTAAAAATGAAACATAAGTACGCTTTTTGGTAAATACCAATTCTCACGTGCGCACTTTGGTAAAAAGCCGATTTCATTTAGGATGTTCTCATTTGAGTTAATCCATAATGGCATTAAGGGGTTATAATTATCACATTTACAACTACCTTATATCACTGTTTAATATCACTTGCACTTAACAAGTATTTTAAATAGTATTTAAAATGGGGATTCAAAAGCTAAGTAGTAATTGCAATAAAGCAAATAGATCATGTGAAAATCCATTCGACGGACAATAACTCGAAGTATCTAATTATAGTTATAAGTATTATATGCCAATGTTATATATAAAATTTATATGATAATAATTATAGAAAATTATCATTGTCAACCAATATAACCAATGTTATAATTTATATAAAAAAACCATTTCACTAATTAAGCATCTCGTATTCTTCTTTTTAAAACAAAAATTTCATGCAACACATTAATTTATATACATATATAATTTTATTTTCACATTTTATTTCATGCCAAGGATTGTTATGAGGAGTCATGATGGAAATTTAACCACCTCAAATATAAACCAAACAAGGAGGATCCAAAGGTATGCTGAGAAGAAATCGCCACAGACTGCTGCATGGTCGAACCATCGGGTACTGATATCATCAGTGGTGAAGTCACTACGTGTCTCCGTCCCGCGATTTACCTTCGTTGACCGGTGGGGACTCACGTTGAAGGTGAGGCAGGGTCGGTCAGCCAAGCGGATTAGTCGGGCGCAAGCCTAGATATCCCTTGTAAATTTAAAAAAAAAACAAGGATCCAAAGATGTGCAAGCCAATGTGTTCCCCCAAGTGAGTATGTGCATAATCTCCATAATCACACACACACAGGTATAAGTTAGTAGAGTCCCAGATATAACCAATATGCAACTAATATGGGATAGAAATATTATGCCCCAATTCCATTTATTCCAAATGTTAATGAATCCAATCTCATCCATTAATCACAATTATGTGCAGCTTTAAAGGTAGAGACCCAATTTTAATAAAGTACTTCCAAAATCGGAATTAAATAAGATGATCTCTTACCTAGCAAATTTCCCAACCGAGAATGCAAACGTCGAAGCCCTAACAATAATGTAAAACTTGTGGGGTCAATCTAACTTAACAAATATAGGGTTAGGTCCATACTAGGATGTCATAGAAGTTAGTCAACCTTCACGGTTGATCTCCATCTTCACGGTCAATCTCCATCTAAGGAAGACGAGTTTAGCTTATTGAACATGTATTTGATTCTCATACATGTGTCCTACCATATTTACATGGGTACTGGAGGAGTGGAGGGATGATGAGTGAGTCTAACCATTTGAGATGGGAGAAAAAGGTAGGGATTTTCCTCGGATGAGAACTATCACTACCTTCATTGTCATTTTTAGCACAGGAAATACATTTGCTACTACATCAACTCTCTCAATTTTTCTCTCCTTTAAATGGTAGAAATCATGCTAAGCTTCATAAGATAATAAAGCTTCCAAACTTTGGCAAAGTTCTCCTTAATGCCACCGATTTGCCTATTTATACAAAGTCAATTATTTCTCTCGAGCATGAAAAGTCTTCAAAATTGCCCATCCTTGTAAAGTAGACTAGAGTTCAAGTATATTTAAAAGTAAGGGTATGTTTACGTAGAGGGAGATTCTTTCATGGATGAGGAAATGAAAATACAGTAAACGAACAATGAAGTCCACTATTCACTCCAGCCGTTAACATGGAGAAAGAGGGGTAGGAATCTGAGACAGTTTTTTGTATCAACATTTCCTCCAATATCAGATGGAAGCTATGCATGAAAGCATTCTCACATGTAACCGTCAGAGATACCCTCTGTCTTGAGCAATAAATTGAGTGAAAGGGCTCAAAGGGCACCATCCTAAAGCCACCGTGTGTCTTATATTGGTTCTTCGGACATCATTTACTATCATTCTCACCCAATAACTCTAAGGTTTGATAGGGGAGATTAAAGAGGTCCTTGAAAGAATAAGAGGCAAGTTGTTGATGCAGATGGTAGTAGCCATCATGTATGTAGCCCTGGCCCTATATCGCTACTTCCAACATGATGCAACTCAAGTTTGACGTCCTATGCTCCAACCATTGAACATCACAGATCCAGCCCATGAAAATTAGTTCAAGATTCAAAGCAACTTTGGAGATCATAAGAGATGTTTTCACTAAGAAAAAGACCAAGGATGGAGATTACTATTGTTGTGCCACAGCAGCTGTTTGTAGACCACCAAGAATCAAGCTGGAATTTGGAAGGAGATGAAGGGTAGTTTGGTAGCTTGATATTTTCTTCATCCTATTTCCTCCTCTTCTATCCCAAGAAAACAACATCTTATTCCCCTTTTTTATTCACCATCCCTCCTTCGGCTTTCTACCTCAACCTTTCTCCTCTTCTATTTCGCTCCCTTCGAGAAACATAGCCAAGTTATCAGTGCTTGAGGCTACTGGCTAACAAAATGATAATAGCACAAATATTTCAATTTGACATCAACATGCATCCAAACAAAATCTTCTCATCAACAATGCCCAACCACAAATTGCAGGACAATAAGTGTACCCAACAGAAATTACAGTAAGAACCAACAGTAATTTTATGGTGGTCTTGATTCATATTGAAAACATAGCAATATCAGAATAGTACTGTAACATTTGGCATACGACACACTATCATCGAAGCCAAATGCAACAAAACAAACTCAAATATCTTTCAATACATAATTCACAAAACAATTGAGAAAGAACAAGTCTTCCTCAGAGAACTTCAGCAAAGTCTGGATGCAAGACATAACATGTGCATATGTATATACAACAGTAACTAACAACCGGTACCCGCAAGAAGTAATGCATCGCTGGGAGTATGAGAATCACCAGTCGGCCACGGCGGTCGTCGCCTTCTCTACTTGCCACAAGGTCAGCGCCGAGCTCGAGAATGCCCACAGGAGCGCGCCCAACCCTACCACCATGGATCCGATCATAATACGGCGGCAAAGCCTAGCGTAACCGGCGAAGCTACGGCGGTGCATGATGGCGCCAGCGGCGGAGGAGGCGGAGAGGACGAGCGCAAGAACGAAGATGTAGAAGGCGGCCGGTTGGTCCCGGAAGAGCACCGAGGGGACTTGGCCGCCTCTTCCTCCCGGAAGCTCCTCGTAGGGTAGACGGGTGAGGGCGAACCCGACGAGGATGGCGACCCAGAGGAATAGGGCTTCGTGGGAGACGCCGGCCATGACCGATGAAAAGCAAAGACCGCCGAATGCCGTTGCACATCTCGAAGCTTCTCGATGCGAGCTTTAAAATATGAATCCTCGGATCGGACGGACAGGATGACCTTGATCGACAAAACACTAATAAATAATTTGGGAGCCTCAATGCAATTTCCAACATAATTTTTAATTAATATTTTATTTAAGAGTAAGGTGTAGAACTAAACTGTAATTGTTACAGTAAATATTTTTTAATTAAATTTAATAATAAAATTATATATAGAGTACTTTTATATAATTTTTTTTACGACTGGAATTAAAATTATTTAAATTTGATTAAAATTACTTTTATATCATTAAAATCATTTTAAAATTAATGCATATTAAAATAATTTTAATAAAGTTAAATTAATATAATTTTTAAATATTTTTTTATTTTCTTACTTTATCCCATTAATTATAGAGATAATCCATTCCATTGCATAAAGATCTTCTATTAGTCATTAGAATAAATTGAAAAGTATAGATGTATCTTGATAAATATTTCGAATTCCTCAAATATAATGTGCCCTTAGTGATATTCGAATTCTCATTGTCTAAGGAGTTCGTTCATTATTTACTACCACATAATTGTCCTGAAAAATTTATTTAACTATCCATGATAAATATAGTGCACATTTAACCCGAGTTAATTTGTGAGGTTTCTTAAATCCACCTGTAAAGTACATATGAAATACGTGAAAAATCATCATTAGAACTATCATACTAGCCGACCATCGATGAATCTATCGGATTAACCAACCAAAGTCGACATCAGTCGTTATGTATTGAATAGATGAAAAAACCTCTATAATAGTTGGGCGGTAGTGAAAAGTCATGCCAAAACCTCGATATCAATTTCTCCGAGCATAAAATTTATTTTAAATTTTAGAGAAGTTAAAAAAAAATATTTGCATCAACTACCCTATCCATTTCCTAAATTTAGATTTTATGAATAGTACTTATGTAAATTTAGAGAATAAAATTCATTCCCTAAATATTAAAATATTATTTAATTTGAGAGAGAAAAAAATAAAGAGAATGAATTGTACTGTAAAAAATAAATATTACATAGAGAGAAAGAAATAATAAAAAATAAAAATATGGTAAGTTATAGGAAAGTAGACGTATTATGTAGTGAAAAATGAATATCTAAATTTAATAAATTAATTTTTCTATTTTAAATTTTAAAATTTTAGATAGGAAATTTAATATGAATGTCTTCATTAGGAAATAATTTTTTATATATCTATTTTATTATAATAATTTATCATCCTTCAATTAAAATTAATTGAGTGTCCGAGTAATTTTGCAAACACGGACTTCGGGCGAGCGGCTCGTCTACCCCTCCCACTTGCGAACCGGGTCCGCCCGGTTCACTCATTGGTTCCGAGTCTTCCAAAGCACATAGACAATCGTCCAAAACTGATCGCCTTCGCCCCAGTATAAATGCGCCGACCTAGCCGCCCACAGTTTAGGGTTTACAATTCACGTCCATCGCTGCCGCTGCTTCCCCATCTCTGCGATAGCTAAGCCGACATCGCTCTCATGGCGGACGACCTTCACTATTCTTCTCGACCCGATAACAAGCGAAAGTATGGTAATTCGGCGGATGGAGTCTCTCCTTCGCTGCCCACGAGGAGGATGTCAGGCTTCTCGGCGCCGATCACCTCCTCGTCTCCTGACGGCGGTTCGGGTGGTGCCTCCCCGGCCCAACTGTCTTACAATAGCGTTCCTCCGCCCCTTGATGGAATCGAGCTCGCCAAACAGTGGGCCCAGGAGATCGCCGCGAGGCTGTTCAGTGACGCCGAGGCCAAGCGCCCGAGGGTTGAGGCAGCCGGAGGCGCGGACGATTTGAGGGACAGAGGCTTTGGCTCTGCTCCGAGTGGTAAGTGTTGTCATGGGTTTGCTTGGATTCTTAGGTTCTTTCTGTTCCTTCTCTTTACGACTGTGCGCTGACTGTTGTATCTACTGATTCTTATTTGACTCTGATATATAACCGTGTGTTTTTGACTTTTTATTTTGTATTTTTTTACATGATCTGCTAAGTTTTTTTTCCTGATATATAACAGTATGTTTGACGGGAGTTTTTTTGGTGTCTTGATGTTCAGTTAGTCACACAGAAATAACAGACTTTGCAGATGATAAGAAGATACTTTCTGAGTATGTTTGAACATAATTAGCACAGAAAGCACTCGCCTTGCTGTTCGTCATCTTTTCATTCATCTGAGTCTTCCAGGACATTCATTCTAATGTTAAGATCAGGACACGCATCAGATGCAACATGAAACTCAAAGGAAAAAGCCCTGATACATAGGCTTGCTATACACAAAGAACTCAGTCAACATCAATTTAATTTCGGGCATGTGATTAAGAGCATTGGATAAGCTGGCTTAGTTGGAGAGGATAAAATAACAGTTTTATCTTTACCAAGTTGTATCAACCTTATCTAGAAATTCATCTGCACATATGCCTATGGGAGAAAAATTAGGAAATTATTGCGTGTGGTATTTTTCCCCCATTACCCATCTGAACTCAGACTTCAGAGGTGCCAGTTGGTGCTTTTATGGAAACATAAAAATTATGTTGTCCGCTTTGCTAGCGTATACTTAATGTAGAACCCTCAAGTCTCAATGACAAAACATGATTTCTCCATATCTGCCTAGGGTGCTTTGCTTCTGCTGCTAGACTGCCACCATATCTCTTTTTTCATATGTTCTTATGTGGAGATGCATAGGATTATGGATCGGTGTAACAAATTGTTCTGCTTCACCTGTGGTATCCATATGTTGGCTGGCTTTGAAGCCTCATTTATGTTTAGCTAAAATTTTCAATTTTACCATCGAACTATGTGTGTCCTAACTAAGCATTTTAAGTAGTTATACTATTATGTTTTTTTTGCTAAGTTGCATAGCGTTAAATGTCAAGTCAGTCAGATCTAAAGTGTCCTTTAGCATGGTGCTTGACCTTGCGAGTGCAATTTAGGAGCCACAAAAGAGATCTTTGCTATCATACCTTGAACCCTCTACAAAGTTTAACAAATACATTTGAACATCAACCATTTGACTATTTGCTCAATGGTCACTATGTTGCCATTGTTCATATGCAATTTACAAAATTATTTGTACTATTCTCTGTATATAAACATTTCTTTTATTCATAAAATATCTTTTGATAGTGGTTTAATATTTGTTTATGTAATTTTCGTGATGATGCTTCACAATTGCCTTGCAGTATATTTGAGCCTTTTAGCTCTTTTCAACAATAAGTTTAATGATTGATGTTTCCACAATTGTCAGACTTCACACTAAAGCATTCGAGCCAAACAGTAACCTCTCAAATTGGCATGACTTCTCATCCAATACCAACTTATGGTTTTCAGAATTCAAACAAAAAAATCGAAATTCCAAATGGAAGGGTATGATATCTGCTGCTCTTTTTTTTTGTCATCTTGTCTTGCCATGTAGTTAATTTCTTTAGCTATCATATATACAGGCTACTGACATTTATTGTATAATATTTCATCTCAGGTAGGTGTAATTATTGGAAAGAGTGGAGAAACTATCAAATATCTTCAACTTCAATCAGGGGCAAAGATTCAAGTAACTAGAGATATGGATGCCAATCCTAATTCACTGACTAGGTCAGTGGAAATTGTGGGTACGTCTGAACAGATTAGCAAAGCTGAACAGTTAATTAATGATGTGCTTGCTGAGGTATTCATTTTATTCTGGTATCTATAAATTGATTGCTATGGTCAATTGAGGATTTTTGTGTTAACCACAATTTTTTATGACAAAATTACTTTCTAGGCTGATGCTGGGGCTTCTTCCGCCATTGCATCTCAGAAATTTGGTAGTGTTCAACCTGGTGCAGAACAATTTCAGATGAAGGTTCCAAACAACAAGGTATTTTGTCAGGATACAGTTATATAAACTCTGTGTTATCCAGTTTGTGAACCTTTTAGTTTGATCATTCTTTCAGGTTGGTCTTGTTATTGGTAAAGGTGGTGAAACTATAAAAAGTATGCAAGCTAAATCTGGTGCACGCATCCAGGTTTGCATCTTTTGCCAATTAATGTTTTTAGCACTTTCCCGCTAACAGATTTCAATTATAATTGAATTCATGCAAAATTTCCTGTTTTATTTGTCAAAAGTACATGATAAGGAGGGTCTGACTTTTAAATCCAAAATTTATTGTAAATTAGTTTGGCCTTTTGGTGAGGAACTTGTTCATATAGTTGATTAAATTTTCAACTCCTTCCAAATCTTGATTGGTTGCTTTAATGTCTTCTTAGGACTTGTTTCATCTTCAATCATTGTGTGTCGAAATCTTGTTAGGTAGTGCTGGGGTTTTAGTAAATATTACTGCCTCATTCACAGTATGTGATTGTTCTTTTTGAGGTTGCCTTTTAATTATTCAGTAAAATGTTCAAATCCTATCAACTTCTCTCTCTATATGTATAATATGACCATCTCTCATCCGCCAACACTAATCTCTTATAATTACCCACCTCCCACCCCTCCCTGTAGTCTTAGCTCCACCTTTTCTTTCACAAGGACATATTTCTGTTCTCACAGGATCATTGCTATTGGCTCCAATCTTGCTTTTGACTTGTTTAATTCTTTATACTTTTGATGCAGTGATTCTGGAATATTGTTCTCCTATATTCTTTACTAATTAAATGGTATTGTGATTAGATAGTGCAGTGGTGAGAAAGAGAATAAGTTGCCACATTCTCTGCTCAGTATTGTCTTCCTTTTCTCTCCTGAGGACTTTTGTTGCGGCTTTAAAATATTTTTGAATTTCTGTCAATATGTTAGATCTATTTGCTAAATACACTTGATATCAACGCTGCTTATGTATAAATGCATGCTCTGACGTACCTCTTCATGCTCTTTCTGTTTAACCGTTCTTATTTTGTGATGCTTTTGGTAATTTTCTTACATTGTCTTTAGCAAGTCACTTTGTGCTCTTTCTATTTCTCTAGTATATGGAATGAACTTTAGCAACTCATTATTCTGTTGCTCCTTGCTGCTTGATAAATGTTTTGGAAATTATTATGTAGTCATGATACTTTTGTATCTATGATAATCTGGAGCATTTGGTTGTAGGTGATACCTCTCCATCTGCCTCCTGGTGATGCATCAACTGAAAGAACAGTATATATAGATGGCACGCAGGAGCAGATTGAAGTTGCAAAACAGTTGGTCAATGAAATTATTATTAGTGAGGTATGAATTATTCCTAAATTTTATGATAAAAGAACTATGGTTGTTTGATATGACTGTTCAGATATTGTTGTGCAGTTGGCTTTTTAACAACTTTGCACTTGTCCTTTTATGACTTCCATGTTTAGTTCTTCAAATGTATTTGCAGTAACTAACTCAGTTTTTGGTTTTATTTAATTCTATTTATTGACATCTTTACTAATTTTGAATTGATGAAGCCATTTCACGATATTTATTCCATGTATCCCGTAAACTTCTAGTTTGTGCTTTTCTCCTCTGATTTTACAGTCCGTATTAGTATTAATTTCCAAAATATTTGTTTAAGAAACATGGTATTTGTCATTTTTGTTAGTAGAAAATGTGTTGTGACATCTCAGATTAGTCCCACATGGAAAAGGAGAAAGATGTTGACAAGTCTTAGATAAAAAAGGGAACTATCACCAACTTTTTGTTCAAGCATTTCATATTGGGGTTTGTCTTGTCAGGTCAATAAATATTTTCACATCTGTATGAGTTAACGTAGTTAGAATCAGTGCAACCTAGTTCCGGGATGCCTATTGTGGTGGACCTTCTATTGGATTAAACATCATATGTGACTGGTTAACAGGTTACGGATAATTTTGAATTATGTATGTGGCTGGGTAATCATGCAGGACATCATGTCATCATGTAGTGGGAGAGTTGGTCAAATCTCAATTTAGTCCCATTTGGAAAATGATTAACGAGGTTTTTCCAACCTCGGGCGACCGGCCCGGCCCCACAGAAGTTTTCCACCGGCCGCCAGGGTAAATTTAGTCCCATTTGGGAACTTAAGGGTAAGGGAGGTTGCTAAGATTGAGATATGGGTATTATCATCACACTGGGCTTAAGAAGCTTTGACCATTGACTATACATATCGTATTTTTGGATCAGTTATCTTGTATGACCAGGTTGTCATATGGTGTTTGTAACTTCAATTGGAGTCATTGCATTTGATTTATGTAGTTTTGTTATATGGTCTATTGTTTTTCACATCATCTGTATTTTTTGTTGCAACATACGTAGTTCTCTTATTGAAGTGGTGATATCTGGTATATTATTATAGAGACTACCAGACTGTTCTCCAGTTTAATTTAATATGTGCTTTGTACTATTCTCCTGGAGTCTTTCAGCTCATATCTTGATAGTTTGTCCAACAGATATGTGTGTGCCAAGCTGGTCTCTCGTCAAGCCTTCCTCTTTATGAGCAGTCAAAACTAATTCACTTGATAGATATTTTCCTCAATTGTGGATTGCAACAATGTTGAGAATAGTTACTTAATTCATTTCTGTTAATGCATAAAAGTTTTCAGTTCATTCTTATTATCGAAGATCCTGATTTTATAGAGCATCATGAGGAGATTATAAATCTTAATAGCAATGACCATATAATACTTCTTATGAATGAAATAATGACTGCACATTCTGGGTTTTTGTTACAAAATTCTATGTCAAATGATGATGTTTCTCATGACTGGATATCAGTTGAATTTTATTTTATGTTGTCATGGATGGAAGGTTAGAGACAGTTTGCCATATGGATGGAATGAAATTAGCCATGCATTATGACTTCTTGGTCCTAAATTCTATCTCAAGTGATGATGCCTCTCACGTCTGGATATTATTAGAATTTTATATTTTGTCTGCTTGTCTGGAAGGCTAGGCACAACTTCTTGTTGGATGGAAGGACTAGAAAGTAACTTCCTTGACGATAACAAAAAATCTATTACTTGTATGGCTATCATTTATCAGTTCCTAGACACTGCACAATGTGGCTTGAGATTTTTTGAATCATATTTAAATTTCGTACGTCCAGATCTTCTGTTCAGTGGCCTTTTATATGACAAGAAAAGTAATTATCTTGTTAGGTTGTTCTTAATTGTAGTTGTTTACCATTCTTACAATCTCTCCCGATGAAGCGTAAGAAGATGAGGAAAAGTCTTTCTAATAAATATTCATACACATACATTTTTTCACATTAATTTCATTTTTTTTTCTTCCTTGCTTTGCATTGTATTTCAGCATGCAAGGGAACAATAGATTAGTCTGTCTCTTTGTAATTATATGACTAATAATTGATAGTTGTTCACAAGAGATTTTGTCTTTTGTTTAAAATGATTTCTCTTGATAGAGTTTATCAATACTATTGATTTATTAGTATCAGAACGAACATATTTCTGAGATTCTGATTCTGCTCGAGCACTGAAAGGGCAAATCTTTCTCCATTTCATCTATTAGTTGCTGAACCTTTATACTCATTTGATAAATATTATTGCCAGATTCCCTCTCTTTGTGATATAGTTCTAGGTTGTATTAGTATCATGATTGGTTGGATCAACCCAGGTTAAATATCCAAGGCCTTAGATGGAGATCAAGGGGTCACTGGACAAATGTATATGCTTATGTGTCTTAATTTGAACTTTGTTATTGAACTATTCTAATTGTTAGGCATAACTTGTGGGGCGAGGATGTAATTGGCTTGACTCTGCTATGGTATTGAGCTTTAACACACTTTGATTGTTAATTCACATTTTGGTGAATCCTGTAAGGCTTTGTTGTTTTTGAACCCGTTATATTGATGATATCTGATTGTTTCTTCCAAAGTTTATATTGGAGGTGAATTTCATGTTAACCCTTTCTATTGTCCTAGCATTTTTGTGCCCTTTTAAGAGAATACCACTCAAGTCCAAGTGTTCCACAAATTTAATCATATTTAAGAGAGTAATTTGCATGGCATTGTTGTAGGTGACACGATATCATTTCCATGTGTATTCCTTTCTCTTAAATCTGATTGTCAATATACAAACTTCTATAAATGATCTTTGTTTATCCTACATATTGCAATCTGTTTGCTGCAGGCAACTTCTTTGGAACCTTGTAATTGTCAGGTGTGAGCTTGTCTATTTATGATGATGGCTTGCGACATTTTTATTTATCATGCACGAAATACTGGGATTTGTTATTATATATACACAAAATAATTAATGTGCTTTTAAACCTTATAAGAATGGTTCTTCTGGATCAAGGGCTTTTCCTACATATGATTCGGAGGGTTATTGCCTTATTGATGAGGATGGGACAATGTCAAAAGCTTCTTAGTGCAAGTGTTTTGCTCAATCTTTCTTTTCTAATTCAAAGTTGCAAACTATTCCACAATCTCTAGTTATATGATTGTAAGAAACTGATCTACTGGTAAATCTTTTAAAAATTGTCACACTTATACTAAACTATTTTTGAAAAAGCCAGTTGCTCACCGACATTGTCTTCTGAGATATTTTGTAACCTTAGACTTAAACCTTTTGTTATGTTTGCCATTATAAATTACTGTGTTCAGACTATTTGTCTAGATTTGTGGATTTCTTTGGTAGTCTGTTAGGTCTCATATCAGGAGTGGATAGGTGGGCGTTCAATGTACCTTGAACTTATTTCTTCTCATGGTAAGTTGTGATGTTCTTAGTATCCAATGAATGCTTGCATTGCTCCTCCGGTCCTCTTCATTTTCCTCCTTTTATTATGCTATAGCTATTTCTTTGTCACAACTAATGCTTTTTTCTGTTGTACGCTTGAAACTACTGCACACGTTCACCTGAAATAAATCTATATATGCAGCCTCGTGGTAGAAATCCAGCTACCTCTGGAGGATATCAGCAAGGTTACCATGCACCCCGTCCTCCATCAAGCTGGGGTCCACCTAGTGCGCCACCCGTGCAGCAACCTGGTTATGCTTACATGCCTCCTGGAGCTTATTCTGGTCCACCACCTCAGTATAATATGCCTCAATCAACTTACGGAAGCTATCCTCCATCTGGATGGGATCAAACATCCAATCAATCTACTCAGCAAACTGCACCGGGTTCTGGATATGATTACTACAATCAGCCATCCCAACAGCAGCAACAGCCTGTTGGAGGATCCTCTACTGATGGTACTTCAGGCTACAACTACGGACAGCCACTTCCTAATTACAATAATCAGGCTTCCTATGGTACTGCCTCTTACTCTCAGACATCTGCTGGACAACAAGGTTATGGGCAAGATGGATATTCTAGTGGATACAGCGCTCCTGCTTATTCCGAGGCAGCACCCAACCCACAGAGTGGGTATGATCAGCAGGCCTATGCTTCCACTCTTAGCTATGGCACAATGGGCACCCAATCTCAAGATGGATCTGCCTCTGCTTATGGTGCTCAGGGTGGGTCAACTCAAGCACCTGCAGTTCAACAACCTCCATTGAGTCAACCACCAAATACTACTACTGCTGCTGGGTATCAAGGAACTCTTGCATCTGGATATGGCATTCCTCCAACATCACTGCAAAGATATGGGAGCCAGCCCCCTGCCTTAGCTGGATATGGTCAAGCGCCACCACCTAGTTATGAACAATCTCCTCAAGTCCAGAAGCCACCAGCTTCTCAGTCAGTTCATGGACAAGGTCAGCAAGCTCAACCCCCTCCTGGTAGCTATATGCAATCTGCTGTTGTCCAGCCTGGATATGGTCAACCGCAACCCTATGGTGTGCCACCTCATAACCAACCAGGTTATGCGCAGCAGCAGCCACCACCATACAATGCGCAGCCTCCTGCATACTCTGGTGACAATGCAGCTCGAGGGAATACGACCCTGACAGCCCCCTCTAATGGAAGTGAAACTGCAACTAAGGCATCTGGAACCTGATAGCCTGGTAAGTCATACATAGGAATGAAATCCATGGTATTTTGCTTTTGGTATCTTAGAACCGCTAATTCTTACTCTCTAAATGTGGTGTGACGAGGTTTTACATGTATTTGTGTAATCTAAGGATATCAGACTCCTGGTAAGTTATCTTTTGATGCTGCCTCATTTTGGATATAGCTTTAATGAAAATTATTGCTTGTACTATCAGAGCTTAAAAAAACACTGAATGCTGCTACACTACTCCCTTCGTTATCATGCAACAAGTGCTTGATTTTTGTCTCCGCATAGTTGGTATATGTATGGATGATTATTTTAATAGGTTTCGAAATTAATTTTTAACTAATATAAAATATTTCGATGTTATTTCTTGAATGACTGCTTTTTTTATGCAAGCTATTATGTAGGATAATTATTTTATGGTCTCGTATTTTATTCTTTCGAGTAGTTGGTCTATGGGAATATTAATTTTTAATAATATCATATTTACATATTTTTGTTATATTTTGAATGAATCTCGATTATATGCAAATTTTAATTCATACAAATTACTTATCCGATTATTTTATTTCTTTTGAAATATCGAGTATTCGTTGTTGGTGTTATTGCGGTTGTTGTCACTCCATCGTTACTTGATCTCTTTTTATCTTGTTGGTTTCACTTTTTGATTCATTACAGATGATTACTTTCACTCTTTTTATCAGTTATATCAATGTTAAAAAATAGTAAATTTTGATTCATTAATTATATTATATATTGCGATTATATTATTTACCGTTTTTGATTTTCATTATTTTTTGATAATGTTTGGTTTTGTAGGCGAGTTAAATTTAATATTTATTTATTTTATCAAATTCATTTTTATTAAAAAATTTATTCAGCTCAGGTCAGGTTTCAACATTTTATGGAGCTCAGCTCCTCTTTATTATCCTTATTTTTCATATTTTTTAGAACTAAAATATTAATTTAAAACATGAATCTCGTACCGTTTTTATTGTTTACCTATTATAAAAATGTATAAATTATTATATTTTATGAGGCATTTTTAACTTTATCATGTTATCGTGCGTCAGTAAATTACCCCTCCTCTCTACATATTATTTATAGATTACTAAGAGCTTTATTTTCTCTTCAAAAATGATATCTACATCAATTCTAATTCCTATGTAAAATTTGAAACTTTAGGGGTCTGACTTCTGAGTGCTTAAAGTGGCTAACTTAAGGGTTTCAGGTAAATATCACAAGTTCAAGGGTTTTTTTTAAAAGACCAATTACTTAAAGCCTTTTCTTTCTCCCATTCGGTGGCAGATCGTGAAGCCAGAAGTGATTCCTTTCCTTCCGACTTCCTTTTTCTTCTTCTTCATCTTCTCCTTTTTTTTTCTTAGTGAGCTTCGTTCACGGCTCTCCCTTTTCTCATGTGCGATTCGGCATTCGTGGTCAAGGGCTCCCTCATCGAGCGACGGCTCGATGCAGGGCTGCTAGGGCTCTTGGAGGATTGCTCTGAGACCGAACCTCGGAGGAGAAGAGGAGTGAATCGCACACCGTACAAAAGTGGAAAAATCCTATGGGCAACCTAATATTCTTGCAGAATATATAGCTTTACAATTAAAAAATAGAGTTTCATTCGAAAGGCAATGAAAAAAACTATTGAATTAGCTGAACAAATAAATACAAAAGGAATTCAAGTGCAAATTGTAGGGCGGATCAACAGAAAAGAAATTGCACGTATCGAATGGATCAGAGAGGGAGAGTTCCCTTACAAACAATTCGCGCTAAAATTGATCATTGTTCCTATACAATTCACTTCGAGCGTGAGCCTCATCTTCCGGTGGTAGGTTCGTCGGATTTAGGATACCCCTCTTGTTCTTTCTTCCTATCTTCTGCTCCTGGCCGAATTTTGGGTTTTAACTCCGGTTTGGTTTCCAAATATGGTGTGTCGCCAATCTCTGGCAAGGGGGAGGGATCTAAGCTAAGGATTGGGAATCACTTTACGGGATCAAGGTCAGAGGTACTTGCCTGTTTGGTGTGTCGATCGCAGTGATTGGGGCTGCTAGTTTCGATGAGTCTCCTCTGTCTATTGCTTCATACCTTGTTCTGAATTGGATTGTTAGATGAGTTTTAATCTAATAGAATGATACTTGTGCTGGTGTGTATTGGGTTGTATCTGGTTTTGATTTCTGTCGTGAATTTTGTTGGGGCAATCAACCCAAGTATGATCGGGAGGATCATGAGTTTTGATGTGTGTGTCAATATGATTAAGTTAGGGTTTGTTGTTGGTCTAATATGTGTATGTAAGTGTGCAGATTTGCAGGTACACAAGACATAGTTGGATGTCTTCAGGTACGGTGAAGGGTGGCATGGAGGCAAACCGTGGGCTTGTGTGCGCATCCGAGGGACCATGGACAAAGTAGGAACGATGAGCCGAGGGAAACAGACTTCGAGGCGTACGTGAAGGATGACATGGAGGCAAGCCGCGGGCTTGTGTGCGGAGAAATTCAACGGAACCGACTTCAAAAGATAGCAGTTTGATGTATCTCACAAACTGTACTCGTCCCTCACGCCGAGAAACCGGAGAAATTCAACGGAACCGACTTCAAAAGATGGCAGCAGAAGATGTTGTTCTACCTGACCACACTGAACCTTGTATGGTTCCTGCGTGAAGACTCGCCAGCCACTACGGAAGATAATTCCGGGAGCCAGGCTGCTCGCGATGCGTGGTCACACGGAGACTTCCTGTGTCGCAATACGTTCTTAATGCGCTGGGCAATGTGCTATATAACGTATATTGCATGATGGAGGCGACCAAGTCACTGTGGGAATCGCTGGAGAAGAAATACAAAACAGAAAACGCCGGACTGAAGAAATTCATCGTCGGTCGGTTTCTGGATTTTAAAATGGTGGATTCCAAGAGCGTCATATCTCAGGTCCAAGACATGCAACTGATAATGCATGATCTGGATGCCGAAGGAATGCCGCTGAACGAGTCATTCAAAGTTGCTACGGTAATCGAGAAACTCCCTCCATCATGGAAGGATTTCAAAAATTACCTAAAGCACAAGCAGAAGGAGATGAGACTTGAAGACCTCATCCTGCGGCTGCGAATAGAGGAGGATAATCGAAAATTATCCCACTCTAGAGGAACAAAGCGGGTAGTCGACGAGATGTCCAACCTGACGGAACCAAAAGCCAAGAAGCCGAAGCAACCAAACCAGAAGGCTCAAGGCAAAAGGTTCAAGGGCACGTGCTACAATTGTGGAAAGTCAGGACACATGTCCAAAGACTGCAGACGCCCGAAGAAGACAACGAAGAGCCAGAAGAATGTTGCGAACCAAGTCACAACCTCCGTTGACATAGATCTCAGCGCTCTGGATCTCACAGCGGTCATGTTTGAAGCCAACTTGGTGGACAACCTAAAGCAGTGGTGGATCGATACTGGAGCAACCCGCCATGTTTGTTCGAACAAGGCGATGTTCTCCAAGTACACCCCGATAAGTGGAAGAAAGCTCTATATGGGCAACTCCACGACGTCCTCAATTGTTGGACTCGGGACAGTTATTCTAAAAATGACGTCTGGGAAGGAGCTAACTCTCATTGATGTGCTCCATGTTCCCGACATCAGGAAGAACTTAGTTTCTGGATCGGCACTTGTTAAAGCCGGATTCAAACTAGTGTTCCAATCCAACAACTTTGTGCTTACAAAGAACGGTGTCTTCGTAGGAAAGGGGTATTTAGAACAAAATTTGTTCAAGATGGTTGTAATGACTGTACACCATAGTTTTGATGGTAATAAATTAAAAGCTTCCAGCTATGTTGTTGAGTGTTTTAATTTATGACATGATCGGCTTGGGCATGTCAATAATAATACTCTGAAACATCTCGTCAAACTAAATTTATTACCAAATATCGATGTTGACGAAACACACAAATGCGAAGTGTGCGTGGAGGCAAAAATGACGAGACTACCTTTTCATTCGGTGGAAAGGTCAACGACTCCTCTAGAATTAATACATAGTGATCTATGTGACTTGAAATTTGTGCAAACTAGAGAAGATAAAAAGTACTTCATTACTTTTATCGATGATTGCACGAGGTTCTGTTATGTCTTTCTTTTAAGAAGTAAAGACGAAGTCCTAGAAGCTTTCAGAACCTATAAAACGGAAGTTGAAAATCAACTTGAAAAACAAATTAAAATAATTCGTAGTGATAGAAGTGGAGAATATGGTGCACCATTTGATTGTCTTTTTGATAAATTCAGGCTTACCTCAGAACTTGGGGGGAAGTCATATTATCAGCAAACCACATTCTCAACAAAATCCCTTATAAGAAAAATGATAAAACACCATATGAACTATGGAAAGGCTGCGAGCCATCGTACAAATTCTTGAAAGTGTGGGGGTGCTTAGCAAAGGTCGAAGTACCTAAGCCAAAGCAAGTTAAGATCAGACCTAAAACGTTCGATGCAATATTTGTCGGATATGCCCAAAACAGTAGTGCATATCGCTTCATAGTTTATAAGTCAGACATTACTGATATTCATGTGAGTATAACCATAGAATCTCGGAATGTAATATTTTTTGAAGACGTGTTCCCAAATAAGAAGGAAAACGTTCAAAATAATGACAACGGAAGTTCTAACAAAGATAATGTTCCAGAACTTAGTTGTCATAAAAGGGCTATTGACGATCAAAGCAAAGAGCCACGTCGGAGTAAACTGGCTAGAGTTGAGAAATCGTTCGGGCCAGATTTCATGACATTCATGTCAGAAATGGACCCAAGAACACTAAGCGAAACTCTCTCTGGTCCCAACGCCCCATTGTGGAAAGAAGCTGTCAATAGTGAAATCGAGTCTATCATGAATAACCATACTTGGGAATTAGTAGACCTTTCTTCTGGTACTAAACCATTAGGTTGTAAGTGGATATTAAAACGCAAGTATAAAGCTGATGGATCGGTTGACAAGTATAAGGCCAAACTTGTAGCTAAAGGGTACAAGCAACAGGAAGACCTTGATTACTTCGATACCTACTCACCGGTGATAAAGATTACGTCCATACGAGTGTTGATAGCCATTACAGTATTGTATGACCTTGAAATACACCAAATGGATGTTAAGACTGCGTTCTTAAATGGTGAGTTGGAAGAAAAAATCTATATGGAGCAACCCGAGGGGTTCATATCTCCTGGAACTGAGGGAAAGGTATGTCGACTTGTTAAGTCGTTGTACGGACTTAAACAAGCGCCAAAGCAATGACACGAAAAATTTGACAAAATAATGCTGTCAAACGAATTCAGAATAAATGAATGTGACAAATGCATTTATGTCAGAAGCACACCTGAGAGTTATGCAATTGTCTGTCTATACGTAGACGACATGCTCATAATGGGAAGTAATCATGATATCATCATGAGTACTAAGAAAATATTGACCAATAGTTACGACATGAAAGATATGGGTATAGCAGATGTCATATTGGGAATTAAAATTCTCAGGACATCTGATGGGATAGTTTTAACACAATCCCATTATGTAGAGTCAGTATTGAAAAGATTTAATGTATACGATCTCTCTACTGTAAAAACACCTATGAATCTAAGTCAACACTTAGCGAAAAACCATGGTGAACCCATATCGCAATTGGAATATTCCCGGATAATTGGCAGTTTGATGTATCTCACAAACTGTACTCGTCCGGATATTGCCTGTGTGGTCAACAAACTGAGTCATTTTACGAGCAATCCAAATGACACCCATTGGAAAGCACTGATGCGAGTTCTTAGATATTTAAAATATACTATGAACTACGGATTACATTATGGAAGGTATCCCGTAGTCTTGGAGGGATATTGTGATGCTAATTGGATCTCCGATACAAAAGACTCCAAATCCACTAGTGAATATGTTTTCACGATCGATGGGGGAGCAGTATCTTGGAAATCCACTAAGCAGACAAGCATAGCTCGGTCAACAATGGAATCCGAGTTTATAACACTTGACAAAGCAGCTGAAGAAGTTGAATGACTGCGGAATTTCTTAGAAGATATTCCGAGCTGGGCAAAACCTGTGCCCGTGTACTTATCCACTGTGATAGTCAATCGACAATTGGAAGGGCACAGAGTAGTATGTATAATGGTAAGTCACGACATATATGTCGTCGACATAATACCATTAGGCAGTTGATCTCGAACGGAGTGATTGCAATCGATTATGTCAAATCTAAGGATAATTTGGCAGATCCCCTAACGAAGGGGCTAAATCGTGATCAAGTATACTGCTCATCAAGAGAATGTGATTGAAAATCTACAACTAAAAATGATTGTAGCGGTAACCAACCTTGTTGACTGGAGATCCCAAGATCTTGGTTCAATGGGACAACGAAGTTACAGAAGTTGTGCAACAGCACAAGAGAAATAATTATCTCTACTATCCCAATCCTAAGATGATTTGGTGTTGTGCTACCACATGTAGTGAGGATAAGCTTATGCTTTTAATGACTTATATACCTTTAAGGTGGAGTATGGTAGGATACTCTTGATAGAAGTGTCACCTATGTGAGTATGAAAACATGCCGCTTCAATGAAACACTCATGAATCCAAGATGGTGTCCATGGCCGAAACGGAACCAACCATGAGAACCAAAAGTGGGTGAGATAAGTCTCTGTGTGGGTGTTATTGTCTTAGTATACACCAACAGCTGAGCAGTTCAAGACATCACGTTCACTGCACAGCCTAGTATGCTTGATAGCATTCCACTACGGAAGGTTCAAAGCCACAAGCTACCTTTCCTGATGCATTGACTTATCGATTGGACTCTTGTAAAGTGTCAGCATGCATACATGCAATACGTGCATTAATTTCCATTCATGTGGGAGATTGTTGGATACGATTTTGGAAAGCAAAATTTTGATGCCATCGATCGTTGAAAGTCAAGTTTGACTTCAAAATCGAAATCTACGTTTCGCGTCGATAAATCTGGACTATTTATTTGCTCAAAATCGATTAAGGGTGAACGAGAAATTAATTACTCAAGATACGCTCAAATGAACATTAAGAAAAAAGATGGGGCTTTAGTTCCACATTGCTAACCGGTGATAGCCAATGTTTCCTTATATGTGTTCCTGTGCTAATGTTGTTAATATAAAAGCACAGGAGGTCTCTACCCTTGGGTGAGGAGGTGCTCGCACCTGCGAGTCCGCCACCCGCCACGCGCGCACGCGCGCAATGGGCGCTTTGTTGGCGCACTTTGCACGTACGCATCATCGCGAAGAGCATTGAGGAGCTTTAATTTATGCTCCACGCGGCGATGACGTGTCGTGATCAGGAGATGCCACGTGGCATGTCGGTGTGACGTGTCGTGATCAGGTGGCACAACGTGGCATGTAGGTGACGAGGCAATGCCTATGTGGCACGTGACTGTATAGAGAATGATGAATGGATTGGGCGAACAGATGGTGGTCGTTGGATCAAAGATCTGGACAGATCGCAGGCAGGTGCGATCTGGAGTGTCAGATTCGAATCTGAATGTGAAGAGGGAGGATGGATCTGAGACGTCGGATTAAATTCTAATCTGGCGGCTAAGATCAAGATGGGATCTGAAGAGTTGTAACTCTTCAGATCAAGGGACGAGATTAAAAGACCTTTAAAGGGTTATACCATTTCGTTATGAATGGTCCAGATCTGTCCGAACCAAAGGGTACTTACCTCTTCACTCAATATAAATAGATCTCTCGACTTGATCATTTCATTCATTCAAGCATTGCAATCTTAAAGCATTTGCACTCATCCATCTTCTACATCGAGAGTCCAAAAAGCCTACAGAAAGGTTCGCCGGTCTCGAAATTTGAAGTGCTACTATTCCGAGATGACATCGTTGTATCTTGGAAACTAATTACTGCTATTCGTGAGCACCAGTAGCGGAGCAATATTATTTTACGGAGATAGTGTCGAACATTAGCCTCGACGTAAACTAATTAGTTTGCTTCCTCCGAAAGTAACCTCCCGGAAGATCCGACGGTCGTAAATCGACTAAGTCAAATACCGAGGAGATACAAGTCATCAACCAATATGTAGTCAATTATTTACAGCAAACTCAACTCCATAAAATATGCATGAGTAATATAATGTGTTAAAGGTTTTGACTTTATCTATTATAATTGTCCAATATATATTTATATAATTATCGTCAATGTACTAAGCCCAATCAATTACTATTATGAAAGATTACATATCTAATGAAAAAATAGAATTGAACCATACAAGAAACACTGTAACCCTACATAAATAAATAAAAAAATAGTAATAAATTATCACTATTATTATCATTGAATAATATTATTCACAACTTCTACATTTGTTGCCGATACGAAAATTTACATTAAAATATTTTCAGTGTTTATAATGAAATTTAACATTCAAATGTATTATTATTAATACAATATGAAAAAGATAAAAAAAAATAGTATTATTCTTGTTTTAATATACATTATATGAGACTTTAACAAATTAATTATTATTGTTTACCATCGTTTATAACTACGTTACTAACTAACTTATTTTAATTGACTGAGCTTTAATAATACATTAGCTACCAGATCATCTTTATTCTTCTTAAGATATGTCTTCGTTTGCTGAACAAATAAATAGACGAACATGTCATTGAGGATTAACAACCAAAAAAATTAATTAGAATCAATCCTGCCTTTATATTTTGGTTTTGACTTTCTTAATCTTAGCAAGCTTTTGTTGTTGATTTGAAGAAACTATGACAGCTATGTTTGATGAAACTATGATAGTTGTATTTGATGAAACAGAGGCTTCTAGAATGTCATCCTAAACAATCTCCTTGCTTTTCTCTTTTCCCTGAATTGTTTGTTTTCTATTAATTCTCTTTCTTTTAGAGGCTTGTTCAAATTGTATAGGCGGTAGTGGCCCAAAACTCTTTCTAGCACACCTCTTTTGTCTTGTATGTGTTGGTGGATTAAACTCTATGGTCTCTTTAGGCTCTATGGTCATTTTATTAATAGTCGGGGCTGCTCGTCACTCTATTGATACCTTGCTATGTAGTTGTGTTTGGAGCTTTGCAATTTTATTTTCTTGTTTAGATATGGTTCTATCTTTTATAGCTAAAATTGTGTCACCTATAATTTTGTCTTTGTCACCTATGCTGATTTCAGCATTACTGACATTCCTATTTAGTAAATCTTGAAGTTTCCTTATTTTTGTATCCTTCTGTAGAATACTCTTGGTCCACTCAACAATCGAGGTTTATATCTTAGCAAGTTGAACATCTTTTACTTTGCAGTATTGACATTCAACTCGCTCTTGAACATTTTCTACAACTTGTTCCTAAACATGCTTTGCCAGATGCTCCTCCTGAACATTCTCTGTTACATGCTCCTGAACATCCCCTGTTTGTTCAGGAAAAGACACATTAACAAATTTCTATGCAATTGTGTTAGAATTTAATGACCCGAATTCTGTTTAATCCGTTAAGATTTATTAGATATTTTCTTATTAATATGTTAATTAACAGATTCTTTATAAATCTGTTAATTAACAGTTTTGTTATTAATTTTTTATTTGACTAGGTATTTTAAGGTCCCTATAAATTGTGTATCTCATTGAGAAATTGAATCAATCAATGAAGAAAGTTATTTGGTTATCTCTTCTTTCTTTCTCTCTACCTCTCTTCTCTCTCTCTCTACCTCTCTTCTCTCTCTACCTCTCTTTACTTTATTATATGAGAGTTGTCGTTTTCCCGTCGTAATTTCGTTTCAAATGGTATCGGAGCCAGGTTGCTCTTCTTGAGCCAGATCTAACTATGTGTCTTAAGCCTTAATAAAGGATATGTTAGCTCCCATGTCATATCTAAACGGAAAAGGTTTCCGCTTGTGGTGGAGGTATGTGGTCCTTTGTTTGAGGGGGAGTTTGTTAGGAGTTTGCAAGGAGCAAACTTAGTCCCACATCCATAAACACATGGTTAGATTATAGGCTTATAAAGGAATATGACATTTCCATTAGCATGAGACCTTTTGGGGAGAGCCCAAGAGCAAAACCATGAGGGCTTAGGCCCAAAGTGGACAATATCATGCCATTGTGGAGATATCATAATTCTTTTTGGTCCTTACAAATTGGATCATCAATTTGATCTTTCACATTTGTTAAGAAATCAGTTGATTATAGATGTTTCTCTAAATCTGATGGAACCAAAGTTGCTAATATTTTTGATGAAGGTAGCTCGACAATGATCATCTTTATTGTAGATACAAGTGAGATTGTTTAGTTTCATCGACCAATTCTTGGAAGAGCAAAGTTCTTGTGTGTCTCTATGATTTTAACATATTCACACATCTAAATCTGCAATACAATGAGTATGGTCATAAATTTTGAATCATTGAAGTTACAGTACAATTTAATAACTTTCAACAAGTAAGGGTGTAAATCCTTTCAGCATTGAAGTTTAATTTCCCTCAAGACCAAGTGGTTTGGACCTTAATGAGAGCATCACACCAGTGCGCTACACCTGTAGAGTCATATGATCATATGAAACTTTACACCAAGTATATTTACCTATATTTTCGAAATCATTTACACAATCAAGTATTGATTTTACTAGTAGTCTAGATATACTGCTAGTAATAAATAACACGTATATAAAAAAATATAAAATAACAAGTTGATAAAACAAAACATCAGATTTAGTAGATGGTTGTTTGCTAATGTTGATCAACTTCTTCTCTACTTCCTTCTTTAAACACTCCCAATCCATGAAATGTTGAATGTAGAGTGGGTGGAGCCAATATTCAAATGCAAAGGAACTTCATCGCTATGATCTGAAAGTTCTAGAATTAGTGTAACATCTTTTCTTATGAATCTAATCTTCTAATTTTTGAAGGATGAAACACTTACATGATGGTCCCAATTATCAAAAATATTTTGTACAAAACCTCTGATATTTATAATATGCGGTATGTCTACGGCCCAAGCAAATGAACTTCTATTTAACAACTCCAATTTTCAATCATTTGGTTCTAGTGCTTTATGAACGACTTAAACTGGGGGACGTTACTTCTCCATTGTATTTTCTTATCATATGCACAAGAAGCAGAGCTTTCGTGGGAGGTTAAATCATTAGATGCCATTTAAATATGTAAACAAATAATTAAAATCTTAGTGATACATTACGATGTTAGTTTTAAACAATAAAATGATAATTCAGCTAATTTTGACCAAAACGTTGTAGCAACTAGGATTTGGTAACTGTTACAACGTGCTGACCAGAACAAGAATATTGTAGCTACAAAATCGTAATTGCTACAACCTGATTGCAGTAAATACTCCGGTCTAACCACGCTATTACAACTACAATATTCTTATTCCGATGTAACCATATTGTAACTGTCACAACGTGGTTACACCAGAACGTTGTAGCAGCTACGATTCCATAGCTGCTACAACATGGTTACACTAGAACGTTATAGTAGCTATGGTTCTCGGAACAAGAACATTATAGTAACTACGATTTTGTAGCTGCAACAATGTGCTAAACTCTAAATTCTAGGACGAGGCATGAGCAAAGAGTTAAAAGATAAATAGTAGAATATGGGCATATACATGTAGATAAACAAATATAGGCAGGCAAGGCGGCACTGAGGGAGTTGATAGGCTAAGACGGTGAAGGGCAATGCAAGGGAGCTCGAAGGATGAGGGTTTGGAGGGTTAAAAATGTTTGAGTTTTTGAGACAGAAAAGGGAAAGAAGGTAGGCATGGGATCACGTAATATATATACAGTGTGTGTAATACTGCGGACTAAGTCCAGTGGACTTCATCCGCAACATGTTTTCCATTTTTTTAACTCTCAATTATTCTAATAAATTTTTTTAGGATTTAGGAGTTATATTATAGTATTAAGTATAAAAACAATCAAACTGAAAAAATATTTGAGGTGTACACGGGGTGTATGCGATAAGATTCTTAGGATAATATTGCTCATATACAATTATCATATGTAGCGGACTCGACTTGCGAATGCCGCTTTCGCAAGCCAAGCCCGCTATATATATATATATATATATATATATGAATAATGATTGGGAGAGTGAAAATCATAGTGAATAACGTGACACTTTGTATGCATGATCTCCGACGGGTTCACCGTGCCCCCCAGGGTATAGTTTAATTCAGGGCGGCGGCCAAAGACCGCCGATGGTGTCCAAGCGATAATCGGACGTGTGCATGTAAAGTGTCACGTCATGCTACATCATTCACTATGGTTTTCACTCTTCCATGTTCACTCTCTCTATCATTGCTCTCTCTATATATATATATATAGAGAGAGAGAGAAATGCTCTGCTACGGACCGCGTGCGCGACAACGCCTGATCGGTCACGGAGAGGCTCGGCGAGTCCTCCGATCGTACCAGCGGCCTTCAGCCACTGCCCCTGAACAAAACTATAACTCAGAGGGTGAGCGATGAACCCTAAGGGAGTAGGGTGAACCCGTCGGGGTACGGTGATCGGTCACGGAGAGGCTCGGCGAGTCCTCCGATCGGATCGGCGGCCGAACCACCCCCGAACAAAACTATAACCCAGGGGGTGAGCGAAGAACCCTATGGGATAAGGTGAACCCGTCGAGGTACGTTCCCGAGCCTTCCCGTGCCCCTCCGTAACCGATCAGGCTAACGCCTGATCGGTCCTGTGACCGATTAGGCCAACGCTTGATCAGCCCCGTGCCCGATCAGGCGTGTCGCGCACGCGGTCCGCAGCAGAGCAAACTCGTATATATATATATATATATATATATATATATATATATATATATATATATATATATATATATATATATATATATATATATATATATATATATATATATATGTTATGTTGCGGACCATCCGTTACGCGCCCGTACGCACCAGACTCAACAATAGATTGAGGCATACCTTAATCAGCCTCAAATCTTGTCGGCACCTCGTCTGCTTGTGCCCGCCCACCCCTTGCAGCCTGCCTTGGCCCGCACTATAACCTGGGGGGAAAGTGAACCCAGAGGGATCGCGGCTGAATTCCAAACGCAATTGTGGTTGCGGCGACCACAACATTAGCACCTCAAATCGACTCAAGAATCAGTTCAATCGATTCGAGACATCTCGAATCAATTGAGGCGGTCCGATTGAGGCCTCAATCGATTAAGGTGGCATCTCGATGAATTTGAGGATCCTCGAATCGATTGAGGCATCTCGATCGCGTACAAGCGTGCGGCGGGCGGTCTGTAACAGAACAAATTCGTATATATATATAAAATATTTTTTATAAAATTATTAAAATTTAATCAATTTTTTAAAAAAAAACCTAAAATTATTATAGTAGTCATTATTTACCATTACAACCATTATCATAACATTTAAAGTGATTTTGATTTTTATAATAATTTTAATATTTTTAAAATAATTTTATCAATAATAAATAATATCGATAAATAATTATATATATATATATATATATATATATATATATATATATATATATATATATATATATATATATATATATATATATATATAAGTACTTTATATAATTTTATACTTAGTAATTACTCGCTACGAGAAAGACCATTTTAATATAAAAAATATAATAGGGTTTGCTTTTTGACAATTTTTTTAAAGGACCTAATTTTTAATTACTATATATAATCTTTAATGTTGCATTGAAAATTTAGATAGGTGGCAATTGATCTATCTTTGTTCAATCTTTTTCATGGGGCTCTTCAAAATTGTTTCATTCGATTTAGAAGGGAAATAATTTACAAAGAAATTCATTGGGCACAATTATCATTTGCCTGGGTAGTCAGATGGCTCATGATCTATTTTACACACGTTAAAAATTGATCTCATGACCTATTATAAGAATATCATACGTATATTATATCAACAACTGTGTTAATCCGTGGGAACATGTTCACGCATAGTATTTTAATTATGCCGGCATAAAAGATTATCTTGATCTAACGAAAGAGATGTTTGTTTGACTTTGTCATCCACTTGAAAAATCGAGGAGACCGTTGACCTTGAAATGCCTTGTTAGGTCGATATCAATACTTTGCATGTCAAACAAGAAATGGAAACATAAAAGACTTTCCCAAATTCAATAACCTACCGAATTATTCAAACACGGAAAGAGGAAGCATAAGAGTGCACGCACTCGGCAGTTTTAAGGTTTTGCTAATCGATTTGGTGCAAGAATCGGTCTTCGGAAGCCGTCAAGACCACGAGGTCAGGCAAACGCTATTGCTTGTCTAACAGGTTTTTCAGGTGAGAAAAGATAATTTATTCGTCTCTCGTATCCCCCATTAATATATGACCAATATAAAGAAGATAAATTACAGGGATTATTAGTAATGACGGATGATCCTGGTCTAACTTGCGTATAGCGTGGCCCGTTAGCCTGACACCCTGTCAGAGGGGATTAGGACCGAGGATCCCATGAGCCTGTCGAATGGAGAGCCCAAGTGGGTGGCTCGGCCCATCTCCTTCGAGGTCGATAATGTTGGGACTGGGTGCATGTTGACATGGATGCGTGTTCGCAATTTTAAAATTAATTACGTGCAGCGGAAGGTTTAGCATAAATAATTTCTCAAATTATTTAACCACATATCTAAGCATGGAACTTTATCTTGTGTAGATATGATCATATATTTAAAATTTCGGCAATTTACCAAAGGGCGTACGTAACAATCGGTAATTACCAAAGGGCGCACCATGGTTTTATTTTCACCAAAGGGCGCACTCATTATAGTGAACTTCCTCTTATACCCCTCATGTTATCTATTGTTTTTCTCTTTCTCTCTCAGTAATAAATTCTGAGACGTCAGCACATGCAACGTGACTTAATTACTGACTTTTATTTTAAAATAATATCTAATGGAATCGGCGCTAAATTAAAAAACGTAAGGTAAAAATTAAAAAAATATTTCACTTTAAAAATTTCTCATCCAACGTGATTTAAAAATATAAATAAATAATTTTTATTTTTATTAATAGAAATTAATATATTAAATAATATTTAATAAATATATTAATGTATAAAAAGTTTTTTTCCAAAAACTTTTTATACATTAATATATTTATTAAATATTATTTAATATATTAATTTCTATTAATAAAAATAAAAATTATTTATTTATATTTTTAAATCACGTTGGATGAGAAATTTTTAAAGTGAAATATTTTTTTAATTTTTACCTTACGTTTTTTAATTTAGCGCCGATTCCATTAGATATTATTTTAAAATAAAAGTCAGTAATTAAGTCACGTTACATGTGCTGACGTCTCAGAATTTATTACTGAGAGAGAAAGAGAAAGGTAATAGATAACATGAGGGGTATAAGAGGAAGTTCACTATAATGAGTGCGCCTTTTGGTGAAAATAAAACCATGGTGCGCCCGTTGGTAATTACCGATTGTTGCGTACGCCCTTTGGTAAATTGCCGTTAAAATTTTGCAGAAACGTAAACTAATTTACTTGTTACCTCGCGTAACTCGAAGGAAGGGACGAGATCCAACCGTAAGCGTCCCTCGGAAGCTCCACCTCTATTCGCGTCCACGCCGAGTATCTTCGGGAAGACTTTGCAAAGCCACGAATTTTGTGTTCTCGAGAACTACTAGATTCTCCGAGAACGCGACAAGAAAAACCAAGAGAGAAGTAATCACATCGGAAAAACTCACCACCAAGGTTGGCCGGAATCACAATTCCGGCGAGAAGAAGGAAGATGACTTGCGCCCAATCCCAAGGTGATGATGGCCGGAGAGGAAGATCGTCCCAACGGAAGAACTTCGTCGCCTCGGTGCTTCTCCTTGTGCTCACGGCAAGAAGAAGGGGGAGAGGTTTGTGGCCGGCCAAGAGGAAGAAGGGAGGAGAGGGAGAGAGCCCAAGCAAGAATACTTGGATTGATTTCCAAGCCTTGCCTTGGGTCCTTTATATAGTGGCCTCTCAACCGCCAAGTCTCCTTTTTCTTATGGAATAAATTTTCATAAGAAATTTATCATATAAATTTTCTATGACTTATTCCATCATGCCAAATTTTATCATATTTTAATTTATGATAAAAATTAACTAAGTCTTTTTTTTCTTATGGAAAGAAATTTCTTATCATGGTAAATCAATCCATGATTGATTTTATAAAATAAAATAAACCAATCCATGGTTCATTGTAATTTCCATGAAAAATAAATTTCTTTATATAAATTTCTTTATAATGGTAAATCAATCCATTATTGATTTTATAAAATAAAATAAACCAATCCATGGTTCATTTTAATTTACATGAAAAATAAACCAAACCTTGGTTTATTATATAAAAAATTTATATCATCCATAATTTTATAAAACAAACCACACTTGGTTTATTTTATAAATTGAACCGAAACTTGGTTCTCTCCCTTTGTTGTGGCCGGCCAAGCAAAGAGGGTGGGGACCCTCTTTGGCCGGCCTATCCAAGTCATGCCCCAATGAATTAAACTCATTTAATTCATCTATTAAGTCTTCAATTGACTTAGCCATTTTACGCTTCCGATGCGTCTCTGAAAAATTCAGATTCGACTTATCGTTTGGCTTAACCAAACCTAATCTCTCTTGATTGGAAAATCCAATTTTCAACTTGTTTTAAATCCCTCGGATTACTCGTAGTGCGTGTGACTAAATAGGCTTTCGATTTATGTTGGTCGTCTATAATTAACCAATTATAGAACGATCATGAGTGACACCTAGTAGTACATCATGATCCCCAATTAATCGAAAGATCAACGGTTGACCTCAGAAACTATTCTGAAACCCTTCAGCAGCTATAATGAATCGTGCCACATTCCCTTCACCATCTTATACCCACTTGGTTCAGGACATGGTCTATGTGTGTCAGTCCCCACTAGGCTAACTACGTCACACCTAGCCCAAGTAACGTTTTCTCGTCCTACGGATTCTAATTATTCTCATGTATCTAAGAGATTCATACTCCAAACATGTCATGCTCTGGCCAGAGACTTCGAGTAACAATCCGACGATAGGCCTTGGGTATACATCTCCTCGCAAGGAGTGGTGAATCCTTTGTAGGCTGTTCAAACATCTTCGGGCACTTCGGCTTATGCCCAATCATCTTGGGTCCACACCTCCTTGGAGATGCTTGCTTAAGATGTCAAAGTATAAGTCTCCGTGACCAAGATGACTTGAACACTGCAAGTCAAAGGAACATCGCACTTAAGCTGCAGTAAGAACTTCACTGACATGTCTATATGTAGACTACCATATGAAGTTTTACAGCCAGTCACTCCAATGAACTAGTTCCCTTAACTAGCATTCATGTTTATCTCCGAACATTCCAATGTCACCAGTCACTGAGAATCAGCTGATTAGAGAATAACCCATGCTAGTCTCAACAGAATTGATAGTGTCTGTATTTATCAATTCATCGACTAGGGACAATTTCAATACTTCACAATTGCACATGTAGAAATAATCACTAGTTATGAATTCATCACAAATTCTCTCATGCTGTGAATTGTATTGCGGACATTCAGTAAATGAGTTTAAGATCTCAATCAAATACATAAACATGTATACTCAAATAGTGAATATTCATTTATTAAAATAAATGATTACAATCATAAGGCGATTGCCTTAGGACACTTTTCTCATATCACTAACAGATAAGACACTAGCCCCGACCGGAGGATGATCACCGAGCCAACGGATGTCGGAACCCCGAAGTTCCCTGGTGACGAGGGCCTGAGTCAGAGGAGCCCCGAGCCAGAGCGGTACCGGGTCTTCAACCACCTCACTCCAGGTCCAGTCGGGTATTCCGACCCAGGCATACCCTGACTCGGGAAGCACAGCTATCCTGGGGGATAGTGACCATAGGGCCCGAATTCGCTCCAAGCCGCCAGTCGGGACTATCGTTCAAGGTTTGTTGTGACCCACAGGAACACCCACTTCCTGACACATGCTAGCAGAAGAAGTACGAGGTTGGTGTAGATCTGGAACCATTCAGGCCCGAATCGTGAGTATCCCGCTGACGCCATGATCCCCCTGTCATACCCTAGCACCCCGTACCACGGCCACCTACGCTTATGTCAGGCCGAGCGACGCCTGACGACACCCCTTTCCTTATTCCAGTATGCGACACCTTACCCTGTCATCCTGGCTATGCCTTGCCCTGTTCTCGCATACGATAAAAGGTGGTAGGCCGGGCAGAAGCTGTTAGCTCCCTCGGCTATATAAGCCTCTCCGCTCCCCTTCACCCAGGTATGCGCAATAGTATTTTTTCACTGTTTCATTGCATTTGCTCTTCCACCACCAAGGACTGACTTGACCGTCGGAGTGCCTTGCTGGGGACTTTTCCCGGCAGATTCGCTAACAGTCTTTTTCTTGCAGATCGGAGCCAGCATCAGCAGCTCGCGACCTCCGGGAGACCACGTTGCTCTTGGGAATCCACCTCACTTCGCGACAAGATCAAATTTGGCGCTAGAAGGAGGGGTACATGTAATCTCGGGCGGCCCGACTGGAGGAGACTCTAATCGAGCCCGGAAATCACAAGTACGCCGATTAGAAATTCACCAGGTTGGCACTAGCCTATCACAGGCATCAGGGCCCTAGATCAATTTCGGGCTGCAAGACTTACAGGGATTGGAAGCCCCGCATGATGACACCTTGGTCATCACAACAGTCATAGCCAACTATCAGGTCCACCGAACCATTGTGGACACGGGCAGCTAGAGAATGATGCAAACCAAACGTCGCCTTAGGGATTTAGGGTTACCTGTCCTGTTCTCTTGTACTGTCTTCGGAGAGATATAAGATAAGCAAACGTCGCAAGGGCCGGTGTGGCAGTGCCAATGCAGTGGAGTCACTCCAATGTCGCCTGATGACATGGTTTGCCTTCGCCCTTCGCCGTCTCGTCGAAGGCGCACGCCTCACGCATGTTGGAGATGGGAGCAAGTCGAGCCCATACGAATCAGGTATTCCACTTATTATTATTATTATTTTGGGTTGGTAGAGCTGGGCTATAGCCCAGTATAGCCCATGAATAGATCCGTCTCTGTCCCTAACTACGACGTATTTTATAAGAATTTTTCCTTCAAATAAGACGCGAATCCTGGGATGCTGAGCTTCTGGACCTCCCGTGCGAGCGCTTCCTGATTTATTCTGATGGCTGATAGAAAATTTTCATGAAGTCGAGTCGGTTGTCTCAGATTCGTCTATTATCTGATTCATTATTTTTTTCAATAAATCCTATTTAAACATCAACTCAGCTACACAGATGAGGTCATCTATTTTGATATTTTCTAAATTAATGAGGAAAAACTTGAATACCAAATAATTAAAAAAATATAAAAAATATTTAAATAATTTAATTAAGTTGAAATAATTTTGATACTTTTAATAAGTTAATAAAAGAGTATTTTGATCTAATTTTTTTATAAATAATAATTTAATAAGTTGATGTAATTTAATCAAAATTAACCATTCCTAAAATATAATATTGAAATAAAAGTATTATTGACTAAAAAAATACATATTTTAATTAGTTAATTTCGTTCCATCTATTTTTAATATTTTTGGATTTTATTTCGTTGGTCCCTTTCGAAAGTTGGTTCAACCGGTCAGGTCTAAATCGAGCGGTAGCGGGCCGCCTCGGCGATCACCAGCCGTCAGCGCCGTCACGCGTGGCACCTCTGATTGTTCTCGTGGGTCCCGCTTTGCTTTAATCACCAGAAGACTACTCACAGGTTACCGTGTTTTGGTTGGATCAGAGTCAGCGAACAGGGTTCCGTCAAAGAGTCTGGGTGTGCAGTTGGGTCATCGGATCGCGTTCAAATGGTCTTCGTTGATCCGTTAATTACAGAATTAGACTGGCTCTAATACCCATTTAAAATTCGGGCACATTTTCATCAGCGAAGACGAAGACGAAGACTAGTCTCCCTCTGCGTGCTTCCAGACACACGCGGAGAGAGAAAGAGAGAGGATATAGCTTCGTTTGTTGGTGCTTCGATCTCCGTCTCTCTTGACAGCTACGCTGCTACGGTACTTCGATCGATTTCTCGTCGCCCTTTGGTAGATCGCAGAGGAGGAGGAGGAGGAGATCTGCCCGTCGATCGACCTCACGGTCAATTCGGTGGCGATTTTGAAGACGTTTCTAGGTGCGGTTTAGCTTAATCTTAGATCTCTTATTTCTTCTGGATTCCTCTCTTGTGGTCGCCATCCAGTTCATGTTCTCTTCTTACTGGCGGAGATTTGGGATGGTACCGTCCTGGTGCGAGTTGTTCGTCTAACTTGCAGATCGATGATGTTTTGTCGTTCGAGCTACAAAATTTTGATTTTTGTTGCCGGGCCAGTGAATATGAAGTCCGATTTGGTAATCGATGTTATTGAGCAATTGGAATGTCCAAATCTGATCTTTTCCAGTCGTGTCTGAATGACTAAAACAGTGTTTTGAGTTGCTTTTAATCCGTTTCTTTTTGAAATTCTCAGATAATCTCTGGAAAATTTCGGTCCCAACGTTACTTTCTTCAATTTTTCTTCGTTGCTGTGTCGGCCATATTGTTTTTAGAGATTAAGGAGAAAGTTTCCATGTTTTGAAGGACGAAACGACTTAGCTTGAGCTGAAAGAAATATAGCGATGCCAGGCGGAAGAAGAAGGGATCGATTACGATGGAGCAAGATCTATACCTTTGCCCGCTTCTGGCCCACCGTGTTAGATGATGAGCAACCATCCTTCCAAGGCGGCCCTAGTCACTCCCGCATTGTCCACTGCAACCAGCCCCAGCTCCACCGTAAGCAGCCCTTCAAGTATTCTAGCAACTACATCACCACTACAAAGTATAATGTCATCACATTCCTTCCAAAAGCGCTATTTGAGCAATTCCGCCGAGTAGCCAATATCTATTTTCTCTTGGCTGCGGCCCTCTCTCTTACCCCTGTTTCCCCCTTCACTCCGGTGAGCATGATTGCTCCTTTAGCCTTCGTTGTAGGTTTGAGTATGGCAAAAGAGGCACTGGAAGATTGGCGGAGATTTATGCAAGACATGAAAGTAAATATACGTAAGGTCAATGTTCACAAGGGGGAGGGACAGTTTGACCACAAGCAGTGGCAAAATATTCGTGTAGGAGATGTTGTGAAGGTTGAGAAGGACCAATTTTTTCCAGCTGACTTGCTTCTGCTATCGTCGAGCTATGAGGATGGAATTTGCTACGTGGAGACGATGAATTTGGATGGTGAAACTAATTTGAAAGTCAAAAGATCTTTGGAAGTGACCTTAGCTTTGGACGATGATGAGGCTTTCAGGGACTTTACAGCTACTATAAGGTGTGAAGACCCAAATCCTAATCTATACACTTTTGTGGGTAACTTTGATTATGAACGACAAATCTTTGCACTCGAGCCAAATCATATTCTGCTCAGAGATTCAAAGCTAAGGAACACTAGTTACGTTTATGGAGTAGTTATCTTCGCTGGTCATGATAGCAAAGTTATGCAAAATGCAACCAAGTCACCTTCTAAGAGGAGCAGGATCGAGAAGAAAATGGATCGAATCATATATGTTCTTTTTACACTTCTTGTACTCATTTCAGTGATTAGCTCAATAGGTTTTGCTGTAATCACCAAAGATAAGATGCCGAATTGGTGGTATTTGCGACCAGATCAGACGACAAGCTTGTATGATCCAGATAGAGCAGCACTCTCCGGGGTCTTCCATCTGGTCACAGCTCTTATTCTCTATGGATATCTGATACCTATCTCTCTGTATGTTTCCATAGAAGTTGTCAAGGTCTTACAAGCCACATTCATTAATGGAGATATCCTCATGTATGATGAGGATACAGGAAATCATGCACAGGCACGAACTTCAAACTTGAATGAGGAGCTTGGGCAAGTTGATACAATATTGTCTGATAAAACGGGAACTTTAACCTGCAATCAGATGGACTTTTTGAAGTGTTCAATCGCTGGTGTTTCCTATGGTGTGCGTTCTAGTGAAGTGGAAATTGCAGCTTCCAAGCATATGGAATCAGAAGCTGCTGGAGATGATGCAGGTGTTTATGGGTCATATGAAGTTGAGTTGGATCATGAGATAAATTTCAAAAGTGATAATACGAGAAAACCTGCGATTAAAGGTTTCAGTTTTGAAGATGACAGGCTTATGCATGGAAATTGGGCAAAGGAACCCATGGCTGATACCATTCTTCTCTTCTTCAGGATCCTTGCATTGTGTCACAGTGCGATTCCTGAACCAGATGAGAAAACTGGTGGCTTTACTTATGAAGCAGAATCACCAGATGAAGCAGCATTTCTTGTTGCTGCCAGGGAATTTGGCTTTGAGTTTTGTAAGAGGACTCAATCTAGTGTATTCATTAGGGAGAAATATTCATCTTCTGAAGATCCTATTGAGAGGTAACAATTCAGTTTGCATGTTTTAATCGACAGGTTTTCTCTTTTTATGAAGATCTTGGCGATTTGATATTTTAGTTTGGCATAGGGAGTTCAAGATTCTCAATCTGTTGGAATTCAACAGCAAAAGGAAGAGAATGTCTGTTATTGTGCGTGATGTGAGTGGGAAAATTTTTCTTCTTTGCAAAGGTGCTGATAGGTATGCCTAACTTTTATTCAAAGGATTCTTTTTTGGTGACTGGAGATGTAGTTTGTGTGAATTATGTCTTTAGTCAGATCTGAAATCACTGATGTAGGTGGTAAATACGAATTGAATTGTTACTGATATTCGATATATTCTTTTTTAATTATTTTGGTTGAGCAGCATCATATTTGATAGACTGGCAAAAAATGGAAGAATGTACGAGAGTGAAACAAACAAGCATTTAGCTGAATATGGGGAAGCGGGTTTGCGAACCTTAGCACTGGCATATAGGGTGCTAGATGAATCTGAGTATTCTGATTGGAATGCAGAATTTCTAAAAGCAAAAACTACTATTGGACCTGATAGAGAAGCTCAAGTTGAGCGAATTTCTGATTTAATGGAAAGGGATTTGATTCTTGTTGGTGCAACTGCTGTGGAAGATAAATTACAGAAAGGGGTATTCTTTTATGGGATTCTCTATATCATTCACTTTTTTTTTTTTAAAGTTCCTCTGTTAATTTACTTCTATCCTGTATAGGTTCCTCAGTGTATAGACAAATTAGCACAGGCTGGTCTGAAGATCTGGGTGCTGACAGGTGATAAGATTGAAACTGCTATTAATATCGGGTATGCACATGCAGTCTTCCTTGCATTAACCAAAGTGACAGGATATTATAAATCTTTTATGTTCATTACATAACCTGCTGACTCAGCTATTTGGGGTCATATGCTGACTCACCTATTTGGGGTCAGCTGTCAGCTACATGAATCTTGCATCCGCTGAACTTATGCTATATCATTAGTAATTATTCATTGTATTAAATCATATTTAACTATTCCATTCAGAGTTTTCTTTGGTCTTATTCTCCCTCTTTTACTTTTCAACGCCTATTGGCTCAATTTGTCTAGTAAGAGAATTATTATTCATTTTGAACTTTTTCCACATCCTCTTAATTCATTTTCTCTGGTATTATCATCTATTACGGATTCATCAAGTTGCTATCAGAAATTAGTATTTTTATTTCTATCCTTTTTGTACTCTACACATCCACCTTTGCATTCTCACTTTTGTTATGTGCTGTTTCCTAATTTTTCTATTTGCTCTGAGCCATAGGTATGACATTTTAGAACATATAAAAAATCTTTTAATTCAAGAGATGCATGTCAATCACAAAATTATTCGGAAACTCCTCACTGGTTCAACCATCCCCTTTTTTTTATCAGTTAGATATTTATTATATCTTGTTGAATTCCAAAGTCGGAATTTTAATATCATTTCTGATATTGAAGTCACATTTTATATCATTTAGTTTTACTTAAAACCACATGTCATAGTTGTGGGATTTGTCTTTTGTATTCACAAAGAAATGTTCTGTTGACATTATTTTTTTTTTTTTGTTTACAGTTTTGCTTGCAGTTTGCTTAGGCAAGGCATGAAACAAATTTGTCTATCCACCATAAACAATGCGGTAGCACAGGATGCTAACAAGGTAGATCTTTAACATTTCAATTGAAATGTGTGTGTGTGTGTGTGTTTTAATTTGAGTCAGGTAACTGTTCTGATTTGTGAACAAGCATCTGACAGTAGACTGTAAATTATATTTGATGACTGACCAGGCAGCCAAAGAGAGCCTTTTGATGCAAATAACTAATGCCTCGCAAATGATCAATTTGGAGAAAGACCCGTATGAAGCATTTGCATTAATAATTGATGGAAAAACACTAACATATGCCCTAGAGGATGATATGAAAAATCATTTTCTAAATCTTGCAGTCAACTGTGCTTCTGTCATATGCTGCCGTGTCTCTCCTAAGCAGAAAGCATTGGTATCTTACCTCATTTGGCTGACTTACATGCATAGAACTTGTGTTGCTGGTTTTCATTGTTTTTCTCTTGCTTCAGGTTACTAGGTTAGTAAAAGAAGGCACTGGAAAAGTCACTCTGGCCGTTGGTGATGGTGCAAATGATGTGGGCATGATTCAAGAGGCTGATATTGGTGTAGGTATAAGTGGTGTAGAAGGGATGCAGGTGAGTAATGTTACATAATAAACACTTGCTTATCAGCAACTACGAGGTCCTTTGTTTCAAAATTGTCTGAGCTACCAAAAGGTGGGCTTCATTTAACAATCTCTGAACTTACTTGACTTTTTTGCAGGCTGTTATGGCTAGTGATTTCTCTATTTCTCAGTTTAGGTTCCTAGAACGACTTCTTGTTGTACATGGTCACTGGTGCTACAAGAGAATTGCACTCATGGTGAGATCCTAGGACTTCTGCACTTAATAATATTTGTTAGTTACCTGTTCTACTGCAAGAGTGTGCTCTTTACCAACTTAGCAATTTTCCCCTCCAGATTTGCTATTTCTTCTACAAAAACATAGCATTTGGGCTCACAATATTCTTCTTTGAGGCATATACGGGATTCTCTGGGCAGTCAGTATACGATGACTGGTATATGCTTCTATTCAATGTTGTTCTCACTTCATTGCCAGTCATTACATTGGGTGTCTTTGAGCAAGATGTCTCTTCTGAAGTTTGCTTGCAGGTATACCTGCGAATTTATTTTCTTATACTACAATTATATGCTCTCCATGTTCTAATGTCAGATAAATAAATACTAGTACTCAAAATTTCCTATTGAGAGCAATTTTCTGTGTCTTACATCATTGTCCTTCACTGCAAACTTTTTCTGATTCACAACTGCATAAATGGCTATTGTCTTGCAGTTCCCAGCATTGTACCAACAAGGGCAAAAGAACCTATTTTTTGATTGGTACAGAATTATCGGATGGATGTTCAATGGCCTCTATACATCCATTGCCATATATTTCCTCACCATTGGGATGCTTTACCGTCAGGCATTTCGCTCGGGAGGGCAGGTCGCAGACATGGCTGTCGTTGGAGCCACAATGTTCACCTCAATTATTTGGACTGTCAATGTGCAAATTGCCCTTATTATGAGCCACTTCACATGGATCCAGCATCTCTTCGTGTGGGGCAGTGTTGCTACATGGTACCTCTTCTTGGTTGCCTATGGAATGTCCTCGCCAACAATCTCCGGAAATTCCTATCAGATACTCTCGGAGGCTCTTGGACCAGCACCGATGTTTTGGATCGCGATCGTTATGGTCACCGCCGCCTGCAATATTCCATATCTGATACACAAGTCGTTCCAAAGGTCCTTCAACCCACAGGATCAGCATGTGATTCAGGAAATCAAATATTATAAGAAGGACATCGAGGATGCATGCATGTGGAAGCGAGAGAAGACGAAGGCCAGACAGAAGACTAAGATTGGTTTTACTGCCAGGGTAGATGCGAAGATCAGGCAACTCAGGGAGAGATTAAACAAGAGAGTCCTGTCGACTTCGCAAGTTATAGAAGAGTAGTAGCTCATCTGAGCTGGTTCTATTTCTTCAGTATATAACGTTCCTTTTTCTTGCTGTAGTTATGGCTTCCAATTCTTTTTCTCCAGTTTTGATGATTAAATCGTTTCATTTCATAATATTCTTATAGGGTAGTGATTCCTCTGAATGTATAAATCCATATGTTGTATCATATCGGTTGTTGTACCAAGCTTCATGGAAATAGTCTACACACACAGCAAGTTCAATCTTTGAGCTTGTTTTCTTTGTTTAATATCTGTTTATTGTTCATGTTTGATGAGCATAACTTGGAACAATTTATGCTCGTTGATAGCTTTTTTATGTCGAACAGGATAATGATTATTTTACGGACAATCGAGAAGGGAAGAAAGAGGAGAAAAATAAGTAGAGGATCTTTCTAAAAATATAGAGATTTTTTTTTTGAATTTCACAATAATAAGAAAATTTATTATGAATAGAGGATAATCTCCCATACTTAGAAATTAAAAAAAATTAAATTAAAAGATCTTAATTTTAATTTTGTATAAAAAGAAATTAAATTTTTTATTCGAAAAAGAAAGTAATTAGATTTCAACTCAAAGTAGATGCGGATCAAGAAATGAAAATGATAAAAATAAAAAAATATTCTGAAAAAGATTTAAACGGTAGAATTAAGGTTCGAAAAATTGATGATTACAATTTTATCCTGATAAATATAATTTTTCGAATTTTGAATCTTAAAACTTGATTTGGGTCCGGAATAAAAAAATTATATCCTTTTAATAATAATAATAATAATAATATTATGAACATCAAAGAGTTGAAGTTATATTGGAATGATCGTTAGAGTAATTTTGAGAAATATTGAAAAGAAGTCAAAGAAGAGGTTAGAAGTAATGCTAAAAGTCCCCGTGCAAGCACTTTGACGTTTAAGTTAGACAAAAAGAAGTGAATAGTAGAAGAATGAAAACACAACATATCTTACTGTGAAGGAGAAATTTATATATATATATATATATGCATCTTCGATATCTCTACTGTTAAGGTGTCACATCCATCATAACAGAAATATTATATCAAGATTAATCTGTAAATGATAAGGTTAATGATAATCTGAATCGACGTTAATTGTTGTTTGATTAGAGTTTATCTTACATGATTGAAGAACCAGAACTCCCGCATAAGAGGAAATCAAATTTATCTTATGAAAATGAGCAATTTTTTTTAATAAATATTTTTTCACCCTACGCGAGAAATGTTTGAAAGTAATTTTTACTGTTAATTATTTTTTCTACTTATTTTCTTTTCCCGATAAAAAAAAAGCAATAATGCATGCTGAAACATTAATTATTTATATTCATATTACAACCAAACATATGCCATCTCACAGCCCGTGTCAGAGAAGCATGTTGTCTGAAGTATCGCGATGGAGGAGTCCCAGATCTAACGATTAGGATCGCCTACTGGCTTTGATTTTCTCGATCGGACGGCTTTCGGTTGCCGTTTCGTTGCCCATTTGATTACCATCGCCGCGGTGGGAGAAGTTTAATGAAATTGATCATTTCCTCCTAATTATTTCGTCGTCGTCGCGTCCCACTTCTTCGCCGCTTCGACCCCCTCGGGCGATCCACTCTCAGGTGCGCTTCTGATCGGTCTCGTCAGAGTAGATCTCGTTTCATTGACCTCTGGTTCATGATAGCCAAGTATGCTTCTGATTGGGAGCGATCTGCTGGTTTGGCGGCTCGGTTTTTTTTTTTTTTTAATATTAGGTAGACGGAATGATTTTGCTTATCGTTACTGTGGATCTGTATACGATGACTCTTGCTTAGCTAGTTTTTTAAGGCGCTATATTTTGGTCGGTATTCCTCGTTGATTTCTTGGCATTCGAAGTTCAGTTTTTGTTTTCCAAATTTGAAATTAAGGCCTCTAATTAGATACGGTTTGGTTTCGTGTATTAGTCATACTAAATAGTTGGTTGCATTTACTAAAAATTATGATGGATCTGTTGCTTATTGACTCCCTCAGGCTTCAAGCATGGGCGAGGCAAAGAAGGTGGTTGACATTGAGGAAGGATCACTGGAGATTGGCATGGGTATGTAGCTATCATCATCAGTCTGACTTTATACTAGCTGAACGTTTTCCTTTGTGAAGATCATCTGATCTATGCTTTTGAACTTGTCTTTGTTTGACAATATAAACTAAAGAAATTTGGTGGGTATTTTTGTGTTGATTAATTTTCCATTGATAGCAAGAAATCTGAACTATTGAGTTATGAGTAGCATCAACAATCAACTTTGTTTGAGCTTGATCCTTAAAGTCCCAACAGTCTAAGACTCTGAGGATTCAGAAAATTAATAATTGTGCTTCAATCACGATATACATGCTAGAGTTGTATGCAGATAGTTTTGGTCCAGAGCTTACCATGGACTACGTTATTTGAATATTGGTTTGCATAGTGGAATTGAGGGGAAAATAAAATAAAATAAGGTCAAACTGCATTATCAAATTGAGGATGAATGGTCTACTAAAGTTGTGTTTTGAAATCATGTGTCATGCCAGGTGACATAGTCGAAATGTAACCATTTCAATCTCTTATGTGCCACCTACATTGATTGTGCTAATGAGGTTGTACTATGCTGACACTCAACATGTTTCAGCATATTTCATTGTATATGCCAATATGAATTCAAGTAATCTTTGTTACTTTTTGTAGTTTCTTTCTCCAAAATTTTAATTTAATTGATTATCTATTGTTATAATCATATCTTTAAACTCTGTGTAAATTGGTCTCAATATACATTAAAGTAAAAATGATTAAGATTTTTTAATTCAATTATCTAATATATATGGTGTGATCAAACGAGAAAATGTAGGGATTAAATGAGTAAAATCCATTTAAATTCATTTCAATACACTTTAACATATGTGGAGCATATTGAATATCAGTATGATATAATGTAATAGAATTTTTAATTCAATTCATTTTCTAATTATTATAGTCTTATTTTCTTGCGTTAAAGAGATGCAATATGTGTAAAAAAATTTATGAATTAACAATTATTTGACTTATAAGATGATTCAACAGAATACTTGATGCAAAATCTAGTTGGACTTCTTCAGATTAATTCATCAAAACTCAAAATGGATTTTATTATATTTTATTTTCATTCTTAAGCATGAGAATTACAATTATGCTGAACTTTGCCACCTACATTGATGTGTTGTGAGTTTCTATACTCGAGTTTGCATAAATTTTGCTATTATTGATGCAGAGAAGTGCATTGGGCTTTATTCTTGGTTTCTGTTATTGCACTTTTTTTTTTTGTAATGATTTCATGACTCTTTCAAGTGTCAATGAGTTTTTGTAACATTATAATGTGTTAGAACTTAAGAAGTTCATATTAATTTTTTTTTTGGTGAGACAGAGTACAGGACAGTGTCAGGAGTGGCAGGGCCACTAGTTATTTTGGATAAAGTGAAGGTATCACATTGTCTTACCTCTGATGTATTTTCATTATGAAAATGTACACTAACTTCCAATTGTTTGTTTCCCATACTCCATTTTCTCATTATTACAAATGCCTTTTAGGGTCCCAAGTACCAGGAGATTGTTAATATTCGACTAGGAGATGGAACTATTCGACGTGGTCAGGTCTTGGAAGTTGATGGTGAAAAAGCTGTTGTGCAAGTATGAATGATTTTAGATATTTGTCCTATTTAAAATCTGAAGAGAACTTGTCATTTTTTTGTTCACAGATTTTGCATGAATGCATGATTATTGTTGATTAAGTATGAAAGTACTGTCTGGGTAATCCATTATTCCTCACTTGTTTGGTTTGAGTTGCAGAAGGCTTGAATATAATTCCGTCTCATCAGTTTTTGATACCTTTACCTATTCCTACTTTGTCATATCTTTGTATACATCTATTGTCTGACTGATGGCCTCTGGAATTAAGAGGATTGAAATGACTAAATTAGCTCCTAAGATAAAATTCTGAGTGTGAAGAACTGTCAGAACAGTTGAAGGTAATAGAACAGACTAATCACTAAATAATATCTCCTTGCAGAACTGTAAGAAATAGGTATTTAAGAGTAACTAAGAATAATTTACTAGATCTTATCTTGTGTCTTTTGTTCTATGAACCTAGGGATATTTTACATTATGAATGACATAATTTTGGCTGAAATTGACTAGTACTATTCTAGATCATGGTAAGAAATTCACAACCAAGACAGATTGAAAATTTTAATTGATTTTTTTTTGTACTTTGGGCAAACTATGTAATCTGTACTAATTTGAGGAAGTTGTATAAATGTATAACACTTTGTCAACTGTCACTTTTGGTGATTCCTATTATTTCTTTATGGCTATAAAAATGTTGAGCATGCATATATATTTTGTCATGAAGATTCCCAAATGTTAAAGAACCAAGAAAGAAATGACTACAATGGGAAGTTTATTATTTTTTTGTCATTGTTGGAGAATTCCTCGTGATAAAATTGTAGGAAAAACAAACTCACGAAGAAGAAACTTGAACTCATCTCATGAAGAAAATGTAAATTTTATTAAATTAAAAGATGACATAACAAGAACAGTTGGGTTAACCATGACCAATACAACAACCAAGCCTTATCTAACTAGGTGGGGTCGGCTGTTAACCATGACCAATCTTAGAAGAGATAAGCATAATTCCCTACAACCTAGATAAATAAATAACTTATACCTAAAATAACTTATCCCCCTAAAGAAGAATCCAATTAGCCTAGTTTGTCACATTTAACCAAAATAAAATCTTACAACTTTTCAAACTTGTAAAATTTCAAGCTTCCGATTTTAAAAATCCCTTAATTTTCTATATCATATCTCCCCTACCAAAGAGAAGTCAACTCTAGGTGATTTATTAACATCTTCAATAAATTTTGAAACTTCCTACTTTAAACTTCCAAATTTGAAGTTTTCTTATTGAAAATTCCTCACCTGGGTGAAGTATTTTCAGGATTTGGATTGTTGAAAAAAAAATTACAGATGTATGGAACCTTAGAGGTTTTCTTGAGCCATTTGATTATTTAATAGAGAATAATGGGAACAATATCCTTTAACTTCATATTCCAAAGATTTATGTAATTGTTATTTGCATGAAAACTGGTACTTTTGTTGCTTTTCAATGCTTTAGGCTATAATATAGTATCCATATTACATAGTTTCACGCGTTGTTTGATTTGTAAAAAATAACACGTTCTGTTCTTTCTTTAGAATTCAGCAAAGATATTGAGCATATAGAAGAACTTTTGTTTTTAAAGCTTGTTTTAAGCTTATCTTACACACTATGTTGTATAGGTGTTTGAAGGAACTTCAGGAATCGACAACAAATACACCACTGTGCAATTCACTGGCGAGGTGATATTTTTTGACCTTCCTATATGAAATTTATGCACGCACATATTTTTACACTAATTGTTTTAGCGTGATATATTTTTGAGTTCTGAGGTTGGTAAATATTGAAGATTGCAAATTCTTATGTATGGTGACTAGTTTTATGCATTAACAAGTCCTTCTTTATGCTTGAATTTAAGTTAACATACTATTTCTAGTTATTTCACTCGAGCTTTAGTTATTGCGCAACCAGAGCATGATGTTTTTGTCTCCATTCACGAGGTTTATAGTGTACAGTCATTTCAGATTATCTAGCTATTATGCTATAACTCCAAGTCAAACAAAAAAAAACAGCAGTCAAAATATGCGAGGCTTCTACCATGTCAACCACTTTGTGTTAGTCTCGTAGTACATACAACATTTATCTTATGAAGATATGATATGCTTTTTTCTAGTTGAATCAATTTAAGGGATAGGAATTTCTGGAGCAATCTTTGTCCAAAATATGTTGTGGAGTTGAAAAATTGCTTCCCCATTCCTTTTTGTTGTTGGACTAGAATTTTTTTCTGTTTGCTTTCAAATTTTATCTTCAAAAAGATTGATTTTTGGGGGTCAAATTTTGACGTGATATAGAAAATCTTAAAAATCACTCACAATCCAAATTCTATAGAATATATAAAATGTATTTATATATAAAAATAATTGAAAAATAACCTTGAGATTTTTTTTTAAAAAAATCAACATATGGCCAAAGCTACAACTTCATCCTACTTTATTTTGAAGTTCAAATAATTAAAAATTTTGGTATGCATTAAAAACCTTTGATTCAGGATTATTCTTTTAGGTAAATTTTTTCTCCTAGGAATGGTTTGTGATCCTTTTTCCATGAGCCATCAGACTGTGTTGGGGTTTTCACAAAATCTGATCAACTCAATCCTACCGACTCATGCCTATTACTCTGCACTAATTAAAAAAAATGATTAACGAGGTTGGGTGATGTCGAACCTCGGGCAACCGGCCCAACCCCACAGAAGTTTCCCACCGGCTGCTAGGGTAAATCGGAAAGCGCTCGCGGCGGTACTCTGCACTAATTAGTTTTTTAAGAATGTGTACAACACGTAAACATGATTTTTCTATATCAAACCAAGTAAAATTAGTTAAATTTTCCAAAAATTCAATTTATAAATGTAAATTTAGTGAAAAGTTAAAACTTTCTTATGCTGCTTGGAATTAATGTAAAACAATTTATTCGGTAGTTATGTCAATTTGAATCTTCTTGTACTTGTATCTTCTTGCAGCATTGCCTCCGTAGTTTGTGTTTCAATTTTTGTCATAGTCATGTCACATTGTTATCTCATGTGCATGTGCAGTAGTAACCTTCAACTTTAGTCACTATCCACATTTGAAAATTTCAGTAGCTTGCGGTCTAATTATTCTTATTAATTTTTACTCTCACTACTTTCAAGTGTTGTTGGGCTTATCACATAATATTTTCTTGATTCAGGTTCTAAAGACCCCTGTATCTCTTGATATGCTTGGACGCATTTTTAATGGTTCAGGAAAGCCTATAGATAATGGCCCTCCTATTTTGCCTGAGGCATATTTGGACATATCTGGTGAGTGAGTATTAAAAATGGGTTGACCTTTTAAACCTCGGCAGTAAACTAATTCTTTCTTTGAAAAGGATTACTAACTTTCAATGACTGACATTTTGTTTCAGGAAGTTCCATCAATCCCAGTGAAAGAACCTATCCCGAAGAAATGATCCAAACTGGAATATCAACCATTGATGTTATGAATTCTATTGCTCGAGGGCAGAAAATCCCCCTCTTTTCTGCTGCTGGTCTCCCACACAACGAAATAGCTGCTCAGATCTGTCGTCAGGCTGGCCTTGTGAAACGTCTAGAAAAAACTGACAATCTTTTGGAGGTATCCCAACTCCATTGATCTTATTTAACTACTAGTACTATGATCATTTGGGTGACTAATTTAGCATATTGCAAGACTTGGAAATTACTTTAGCTGAGCAAGGTTTTTTAGGTTTATAGCATGGGTGCATATGAATTTGTTTCTGGAAGCATTAACTGACATGTTCATGCTAATACACCCATGTTACATAATAGAATTAACTAAGAAATATTCCCCACCACATGCCCATGGCTGAACCTGTCTTGACCTTTATATATTAATTGTGGTTGTTGATTTTTGGATGAAAGTCCAAGATATTTCCTAATTAAGTAGTGAATTTTATTGACGCTGATGTAAATTAATCCTACAGACTGTATTTTTTTGTCAAGAACATAAATATTATGCCTAATAGACTGTAGTCCTCGATTACCATTGCCATGAAACTTATGATTCGAAACGAGTTGCTTAGTTTCTTTAGCTACATCCTTGGTGTTTGGGTTGAACAATTCCTAAACTGTCTAGGATTGGGCTATTGATTGAACACGCTCAAAAAATGGTTATGCTTAGATTTTCATTTAGCACGCTGGGACTAATCATTATGCTTATTTGCATTTCCTTAATTAATGAGTTGTTAACTGAGTGTAACTTGCACTGCCGCTCAGTTATGAAGATTACCCTTTGTGTTTGTATTTAATTAACTTACATGTATAGGTACTATAGGATGTGATTTGATCAGTTGCAATGACTTTAAGAATATGATTAGTTGCAACTGCCTAATCTAGTTATTTTTAACTTTGGCATCTTGGCGTGTATAATTCTTCATTTTTTTCTTATCTCTATCAGCAGGGAGAGGAAGACAACTTTGCTATTGTATTTGCTGCCATGGGAGTTAACATGGAAACTGCACAGTTTTTCAAGCGTGACTTTGAAGAAAATGGTTCTATGGAAAGGGTGACACTCTTTTTAAATTTGGTAGGTTCTTTACTATTTCCATAATTACCTTTTGCTACTGTTTCTTTCCTCCTGCCAATGATTAACGTGTAGTAAACAAGCGGAGAATATATTGTCCAGGCAAATGACCCCACTATTGAGCGCATCATCACTCCACGAATTGCTCTCACAACTGCAGAATATTTAGCTTATGAATGTGGGAAGCATGTGCTTGTCATCTTAACTGACATGAGCTCATATGCTGATGCACTTCGTGAGGTAAAACTTCATTCTAGTTCTTTTTCTGAATGTTCACAACATTCTTTATATCATCAAATCTATTTCTATATGTATGTTTTATGTATCGTGTCTAGAATGTATGTAGCATGTGATAGAACTTGGGTTTTCTCCCAACCACATGAATTCTAGAAACAAAATAAGAATTCGAAAGAGAAAACACAAGACATAAAAAAATAGATCTATTGTTTCTTCGAGTTATGGCGTGAGAAGAATAAAATACAAACTGAATGACAAGGAACCTGATTGAAGAGCCATCGTCCTTTGTCGTAGCGTCGTCGGCTTGATCCCTGTGGAAGAAGATGCAGCGGAAGAAAGAAGGAGAATCTTCCAAGAGGCTTAGGTTTGACGGTGCCGTAAAATTTCTTGTCAATGGGGAACAAGAAACTAGGTCACAAAAGATTCCCTAAACCCTTGGGGACCTCTCCTTTATATAGCAATCCAATCTGTTATCAGCCCATAGATAATAACAAATTGGTGTTAAAGGGTTCTATACATTGAACCCGCATCCAATAATCCGAAACCCAATAAACATAAGTTAGATCACTTTAAGGGCTCAGATTGTATTTACTTGTGCAACTTACAAATAAGTCCACCTAATAGAGATAATAATAATAATATCCAACAATCTCCCACTTGGGCTATATGTGAGTTGTATAGTAAATACAAGCAAAACTTTAGTTGATATCAAACTTTATGGGTACAAGATACCCCTTTAAACAATCTGGTCCATTAACTTCATTGTATTTTTGAATCTGATGTGTAATTAATCATTTCGAGGGTCTATTTTCTTGATAAAAGGATTTTTTTAATAACGGGGAGATTTTTCTAATTAATCTGATGAACACGATTGCTATTCAGATTTAATCGGTCCATTTTCTTAGCCTGCGAGACTGGACACGGCTCGGTTTCATTTTGTCACGGGCCATTCCCGGATAAAATGTTTTATTTTTTGAACTTTAGGTACGCACAATAATCAAAATAAAATGTTTGTCTTTATTAACATAGAGCAATAAAATAAATACAGACTCCCACTAGATGAGTTCTTCTTCCATAAGAAGAACTCCTATATCCACAACATGCGCATGAAACACCTTGGGCATCAAGCCTTTGGTAAGTGGATCGGCCAACATGGAATCCGTGCTGATGTGCTCTACCATGATCTGACGACTCTGAACTCTCTCTTTAACCGCTAGAAACTTAATGTCGATGTGCTTGGACTTCGACGAACTGCGGTTGTTCTTGGCATAAAGTTCTGTAGCTTTATTATCACAGTAGATCCTCAGTGGCCTGTCAATGCCATCAACGATATGCAATGCTGTGATGAAGTTCCGCAGCCAAATCCCGTGATTGGATGCTTCATAGTATGCTACCAATTCTGCCTCCATAGTAGAAGTAGCTACTAGCGTCTGCTTGACGCTCTTCCAAGAAATAGCCCCTCCAGCAAGCATGAAGATATAGCCTGAAGTGGACCTCCTGCTATCTAAGCATCCAGCAAAATCGGAGTCTGAATAACCAATCACCTCCAGATGATCTGACCTCCGATACGTGAGCATGTGTCTTTTAGTTCTTTGCAAATACCGCATCACTCTTTTAATTGCTTTCCAGTGCGACGGTCCCGGGTTATTAACATATCTGCCTAACATCCCAACTACAAATACTATATCTGGTCGAGTGCAAACTTGTGCATACATGAGACTTCCCACTGCTGATGCATATGGGAATTGTTCCATCTCCTTTATTTCAAGTTCAAGTCGTGGACACTGCTGTAAACTGAACTTGTCACCTCTTGACACAGGTGTGTCACCAGGTGTACAATTCTGCATGTCATACCTTATAAGCACCTTCTCATTATAGGCTTGTTGTGAAAGTCCAAGAATGCCTCTTGATCGATCACGACAGATCTGAATGCCTAGAACAAAAGATGCTTCACCAAGATCTTTCATTTCAAATTTACCAAATAGAAATGACTTGGTTTCATGCAGTAAACCCTTATTATTGCTCGCAAGCAATATATCATCCACGTACAAAACAAGTATAACAAACTTGCTCCCACTGAACTTGACATATATGCACTGATCAACGGGGTTCTCTCTAAATCCAAATGAGGTAACTACTTGATCAAATTTCCGGTACCATTGACGGGATGCCTGCTTTAAACCATAAATGGACTTCTTTAATCTACATACTAGGTGCTTTGAGTCTGAGGACTCAAAGTTCTCCGGTTGTACCATATATATAGACTCCTCTATGTCTCCATTGAGGAATGCAGTCTTTACGTCCATTTGATATAGCTCCAAATCAAAATGAGCTACAAGTGACATGATTACCCTAAGGGAGTCTTTCGTCGACACAGGTGAGAAAGTATCCTTATAATCAATGTTTTCCTTTTGAGTGAATCCCTTGGCAACAAGACGAGCCTTATACCTTTCGATATTGCCCTTCGAATCTCGCTTGGTTTTAAATATCCATTTACAACCAACGGGTTTCGAACCTTCAGGCAATTCGACAAGTTCCCAAACGTCATTGTCTGCCATAGACTTCAACTCTTCTTGCATGGCGTTAATCCACCTTTCAGGGTTAGAGCATTGTTTGACTTCTTGGAAAGATGTAGGATCACTTTCCAACCCTATATCAAACTCATGCTCTTGGAGATAAACATAATCACGAGAATTCGTGCTTCTCCGTTCCTTTGTGGATCGCCTTAAGGGCACTTGTGTTTGAGGTGGTTGAGGTATTTGCTCATCAATATGAGGCAATACTTCAATTTCAGTGGTAAGCTCCTCCAATTGCATTGGAGATGTCATGGGAATATCTTGGTTTACTACGCTCACTGGATGTGCAATATCCATAATGTGTGGTATGGTAACCATACCACTACTGATTGCACTAGTAGTGACCATAAGAGGATTGCCAACGCTTTCCTCAAAAGATACTTTCCTGATTTTATCACTCCCACTGTCCTCAATAAACTTGGCGTTTCCCGTTTCGAAGAAGGATCTATTAGATGGATCATAAAATTTATACCCCTTTGATCTCTCAGAGTAACCTACGAAATTGCAGCTAACAGTTCTCGAGTCCAGTTTCTTTTCATTAAGCTTGTAAGGCCTAGCCTTAGCTGGACAACCCCAGACGTGTAAATGCCTAATGCTAAGCTTTCTACCCGTACACATCTCGAATGGGGTTTTAGTTACTGTTTTACTAGGTACTCTATTGAGAAGGTAAACTGCAGTCTTGAGTGCCTCACCCCACAAAGACTCCGGTAGAGAAGTGAAAGCCATCATACTTCTCACCATGTCTTTTAGGGTTCGATTGCGACGCTCAGCTACACCATTCTGACTGGGTGTACCAGGCATGGTATACTGAGGCACAATCCCACACTCAGCAAGATAATTTGCAAAAGGTCCTGGACGTTGTTCACTTGATCCATCATATCGACCGTAATATTCTCCTCCACAGTCGGATCGGACGGCTTTAATTTTCTTACCTAGTTGAAGTTCAACTTCGGCTTTGAAAATTTTGAACATGTCCAAAGATTGCGACTTCTCATGAATAAGGTACAAGTAGCCAAATCTAGAATAGTCGTCTATGAAGCTAATAAAATATGTGTGTCTATTCCAAGATGCCTTAGGGAATGATCCACAAATGTCCGTATGTATTAGCTCCAAAACGTCACTACAACGGCTAGACCCTTTGTTCCTTTTGTTAGTTGTTTTCCCCTTAACACACTCTATGCAGACATCAAAGTCTGACATGTCAAGGGAATCAAGAATTCCATGTGACATTAACCTTTCTAGGCGTTGTTTGGATATATGTCCTAAACGCCTATGCCACAACATAGAAGAATTCTCGTTGGTCAATTTACGTTTCGTACCTACACTATGCATTATCACGTTGTCAGTCGTAGGAGTAAAGGTGTTTAATTTATAAAGCTTATCAACCAAGGAACCATTCCCTATCAAAATTGAATTATAGAAAATACTAAACATTTCATTTCCAAATGAACAAGAATAACCTGATTTGTCCAAACAAGAAATTGAAATTAAGTTTCGTCTGAAAGACGGTACAATGAATGTATTTTCCAAATCCAAATAAACATCAGTTCCTAAATAAAGCCTAAAACACCAATAGCCTCTACTGTAGCCTTTTTTCCATTCCCCGTATAGATGTATCTTTCACCATCAAGTGGAAGTCGGCTCCTAAGATAACCCTGCATAGTGACACTTATGTGAGTAGTAGCACTAGTATCTATCCACCAAGTGTCAATGGGTACAATAGCTAAATTGACTTCTGAACTAACAAAGTTGAGAAGTTTACCCTTCTTTACACGCCAGTTGGCGTACTTGAGGCAGTCTTTCTTCATATGACCTTTCTTCTTGCAAAAGTAACAAGTGGATTCCTTATCCTGCTTCTTTCGCTCCTTATGATCATTGCCTCCAGAATCTGCAGTTTGCTTTCCCTTACCTTTGTTATCGATCCTCTTTCGCTTCTTGCTCGCATTTTGAGAACCAGATGCTAAGTGAGCACTTTCAGATGTCTCAATCTTCAGTCTCCCCTCCTCTTGCACACATTGAGCAATAAACTCATTCAATGTCCACTTTTCCTTTTGAGTATTATACGATATCTTAAAAGGAGTGAACCGTGCAGGCAGAGACATCAAGACGAAATGCACTAACATACTCTCAGACATATCGAGTTTTAGTGCTTTTAGACTTGTCGCTATATTGGACATCTCCATAATGTACTCCCTTATGTTTCCTTTACCACTATACCGCATGGTTACCAACTTCGTAAGAAGTGTGGTAGTCTCGACCTTTTCATTTGAGGTAAATCGGTCTGCCAGTTGGTTAAGGAAACTCATAGCATCTTCACTCTCTGTTATTGAGCCATTTATTTGTGCCGGTATGGAAAGCTTCATGATGCTTAGACTCATGCGATTTGATCTCTCCCACAGCTGAAATTCAGCCCTCTGCTCTATAGTGCTAGTACTGGTCAAAGGTGCGGGACGATCATTCCTTAATGCATAGTCCATGCAGCCTAAGACTACGATCACGTATTCTTTCCATTCGGCAAAATTCGAACCAGTTAATGTTGGGATGTTATTAATGTTGGAAGTTACAGATTGCACTGAAAAAAAAAAGGTTATTTAAGCTCACGATTTAACTAAAGCCAAGAACATATATATAATAAAATTATGCAAATAAATAAAATTTTAAATGCATTTAAATGGGCTCCTTATGAGATACCAAATACAACATTGTATTTTAGTGTAGATTAAAATATAAATTGTTAGCGGTACTCTCTGATATAACTCAACCTTTAATTGGCCACACAATGTGCCTTCCTTTGGGCCGACCCATTGTGCGCATAATATGACACTTTATATGAGTTATATATTGGTCCATAGCTTACAACAACTTTAATCTGCCACGCAATATGTCTTCCTTTGGGCCGACATATTTTGTGCATGATCAGAACAAAATAAATTATGTTCAATAATTGTAAACTATCTTGAACATATATCTGGCATAAAAGTAACCTTCCTTTGCGTCGATCACTCTTAGCATAGATATACGTCTACCAACACAAAATACACTAAACCGACCTAAGGTGCCTTCCTTTGGGCCGGCACAATAGTTCAATTTAGTAGCATGTTGTGTAGATAGACTCAAGAAAATTCTAGATATTTAGTTGAACAGATAATTTCTTTATTAGTCTTGACATCTCAAAATTAAGCTCATTAATCGATTGACACTGTATGGTAATCAAATGGTATGATCCAATTGATTATCTCAATCGATCTAAAAGCTTAATATATACGACTATATCAAATATAGAACCCTCTTTTAAAAATTAGAGTTTCTTTATGGTTCTATAATTAAATAATATTAAATAATATTATTTAATTCTGGATCATTATGCAAAAAAAATTTAATGCATCAGTTATATATATATATATATATATATATTATAATATTTATACGGTTTACGTATTGTATAATATATATATATATATTATATAATATATATATATATATTATATAATATATATATATACTAAACAGTAAACCGTATATATATATTATAATATTATTATATACGTAAAACCATTTCTTTTCATTTACCGTTCACGTGGTTTTTTTTTTTTCATTCTTTGAAACAGTTTTATTATTTTTTTTTCTTTTGACGCGAAAGAAAAAAAATTATTTCCTATGAAAAAACTTTTCATCCATTGTACAAAAAAATTAAAAAATTTTAATCGATATAATTCCTAATTCATCTTATCACAAATTTAAGATGATAATCGATTAAAATAAATTTGTACAATCAATTAAATTAAATTTATTCTGTTCATAATTTTAGACTTGCTAATCGATTGATTGACCAAGTCAATCGATTAAACCATCATAATTTATTCCAAAAATTAGGTTAAACCTGACGGTTTTTTTTTCTACGTTTTCATTTTTCACATAAAATATGGAAAACTTAGAAAACAAGTTTATCCTAGAATTTTTCTTTTACATGATTTTCGACGATAAAAATTGTATTATACTAGGAAAACTTAATCTAGCATGCATACAATAAATCGACGAAAAAAAAAACTTAAACTTTATCGCCATAAAAACGAAGAAACAAAGCCAAGGCTCTGATACCAATTGATAGAACTTGGGTTTTCTCCTAACCACATGAATTCTAGAAACAAAATAAGAATTCGAAAGAGAAAACACAAGACATAAAAAATAGATCTATTGTTTCTTCGAGTTATGGCGTGACAAGAATAAAATACAAACTGAATGACAAGGAACCTGATTGAAGAGCCATCGTCCTTTATCGTAGCGTCGTCGGCTTGATCCCTGTGGAAGAAGATGCAGCGGAAGAAAGAAGGAGAATCTTCCAAGAGGCTTAGGTTTGACGGCGCCGTAAAATTTCTTGTCAATGGGGAACAAGAAACTAGGTCACAAAAGATTCCCTAAACCCTTGGAGACCTCTCCTTTATATAGCAATCCAATATGTTATCAGCCCATAGATAATAACAGATTGGTCTTAAAGGGTTCTATACATTGAACCCGCATCCAATAATCCGAAACCCAATAAACATAAGTTAGATCACTTTAAGGGCTCAGATTGTATTTACTTGTGCAACTTACAAATAAGCCCACCTAATAGAGATAATAATAATAATATCCAACAGCATGCTTAAAGAATTTAATTACAAAAGGAATTGTTTATCTTATTGAAGCAAGACTGTTTGTTGTTTTATTTTTTCGATAATCACTTGATATGTTGATGAACTGGCAATCCATGTAATGGCGGTGCTAGCTGTATCATAATAGGTTTGTATTATTGCGTATTTACACCAAATCATCTAAACGGTATTAAACTAGATAATTTTTTTTTGAAAATTATTTTATACAGTGCAAAATTAATAAAATTTCTTTCTTTTGTTTGTAAAAATCATGATTTTTATGGCGTATGATGAATGGAATCCTGTCACCAGTTTAATATTCATGCTATGTCACTTTTAAAATGTTTCTTGGAAGTTCATGTTCATGTTCAGGATGTTTAGTGTTCATGTCGTGTTATCATCTCTGGCTATTTGGCCTGCTCTTCATTGTCTCATTCACTTGTAAGTTGTGCCTACCATTATTTCCTGGCGAATATGAAGCTGCACATTTGAAACTTTGGTTACACATAGCAAATTTCAGCCATCTGAAGTGTAATCCTAGTGGAGTTTCATTCTTTTTGCAGTAGCCTTTACTCCCTATTTCATCTTTCTCTTGCAATTAAGTTGCACTTCTAAGCTCTAGTTTGTCTATATTCAGGCGCAAATTACATTTATTAATTCTCATTTTGTCTCAAACCCTTCCAATGCTATTATGCAACTAAATTGATGAGCTAAAGGTTCTCTTTATGCTAATGGTTTTAGGTATCAGCAGCTCGAGAGGAGGTTCCAGGTAGACGTGGTTATCCTGGTTATATGTACACGGATTTGGCAACTATATATGAGCGAGCTGGACGTATAGAGGGAAGAAAAGGCTCCATTACCCAGATACCCATCTTAACCATGCCAAATGATGGTTTGTATAGGATTAAATATTTGGTAGCTTAAGAATCCTTCTCTTCCCAAATGCAAGTTTAGACTAGTAAATTTCTTGCAAATAATCCTAATGTAGTATCTTGAAGAGATTATACTACATTTTCATGATGTTATGAATATCTCCGGAAACATCTGTGCTTTCTCTCATTTGCAGTATATTTAGGTAGAAATTAAAACTATAGTGTCAGGATTGAAATTTTACATTTTTGCATAGATATAACACATCCTACTCCCGATCTTACCGGTTACATCACTGAAGGTCAAATATACATCGATAGGCAGCTCCATAATCGTCAGGTAATTTAAATGGATACATTATACATTTGTTCTCAGTAGTGTAGCTCTTGTCTTGTCCTAGGGGATTTAACTGACTTCTCTTTTCTTCTTTGCAGATATATCCTCCGATCAACGTTCTCCCTTCTTTATCTCGGTTGATGAAAGTTAGTTTCCTGAAAGATTTATTTTTTTGTTAAAAAAATCATGAAGGTCATACTCTTTCTTCATTCCTTTCATAATTGAATTAACTTCCCCCGTAGAGTGCCATTGGCGAGGGCATGACTCGTCGTGATCATGCTGATGTTTCTAACCAGGTTTGCGTAAATTCTCACACCGATTGCATTTATGTTTTTGCATTTGAATCTCAATTCATTCTGTTGCTTTCCTTCATCATACAGCTCTATGCGAACTATGCCATCGGAAAGGATGTGCAAGCAATGAAAGCAGTGGTGGGAGAGGAGGCTCTCTCATCTGAGGACTTGGTATTCCTCTCCCCTTCCTCTGTTTCGTATGGTCTTCATGCCAAAACAATGACACTACCATTTTGCAATCATTGCGGTGCAGCTCTACCTGGAGTTCCTGGACAAGTTCGAAAGGAAATTCGTCTCACAAGGGGCCTACGACACCCGTAACATCTTCCAATCCCTTGATCTCGCATGGACTCTACTACGCATTTTCCCTCGCGAGCTTCTCCACCGTATTCCTGCAAAGACCTTGGATCAGTATTACAGTAGAGAGGCCGCAGCACACTAATTTCCTATCGCAGATCTGGAAACTCCATTGGTGTCTGCGTGAATAAGTTGCTGGCGTACGAAAGCGCAGAACTTGGTTGCTGGTGCACTTGATTCTGTTTGTATATTTTTGAGAAACCAAAAAATCTTCTCGAGTCGAGTCTTTGATTATTGCTGCCATTCACATGTCAGGGCACCCTCAGCGCACTGGCTGCGCATCAGTCTCTACCTTTTAGAATTGTTTTTTGATTTTTTGTATTTGATGTATTATAAAGTTATGGCTAATGGGAAAATTTATAAATTTATATTGGTATATATATATATATATATATATATATATAAACATTTGAGGGAAATGACTTCCCAAATTAGTAGAAATTATTTTTTTTAAGAAATACATTTGTGAGAGTTATTTTCTTATTAAACTATTAGCGATCACGCAAATAAAATATATAAATATATGTAAATTTTATAAAATTTATTAATTTGAATTTTAGAATTTTTAAAATATAATTTTAAATTAAAATTTCATATTGCTTTTTTAATTTCATAAATTATTTTTGAAAATTTTAATTTTGGATTAAGATTTTAATTTTTTTAGAAATTTATAATTATAAAACTATCTTTTAAATTTGTGATTTTATTTTTTAAATTTGTAAAATTTGAAAAATAAGAAGTTAAATTTTAGATTTTATCAAATCGATTTTGAAATGATTAGTAAAGTTTAGATTTTTTAATTAAATAGTATGATGATAAATATAGTAAATTAGAAAATTTGTCTCTGCCTTTTTCTTATAGAAAAGAAAGTGAATTTATTTTCATAAATGACACTTTATTTTATGGTATCTTCCTCCCAAAGATGATCTAGTCTCGTAATTGATTCGCGTCAGCGAAAATCATAAGTTTGAATGTATCTCCCGAGTTATCTAACCAAGTTCTAGTGCTAACTCATAAATGTTAAGCAACTAGCTCTATACTTCTCCGCATCAACATAGGACACCTATCAACTTGTACCTTCTAGGTCATCAACCAAATAAAGTTGATCTATGATCAAAATCTTTATGGAATAAGATGTATCAATCCTCTAATAATCGTAATAATATGTAGCTAATACTACCTTTCTGCATTAATGCAGATTAGGTACTTGATCGTGTTTGCCAGGTCACCTAATTAAATAGAAGCAACCTTCAAAGTTGAAAACTCCCTGATATAAGGTAAATCAACCTTATACCGATCGAACCACTTATGGTATGCGATCCTAGTCCTCTCCCAATTGATAGTAGATAGTACTAGTACTATGAATAGTAAGATCCTGGAAAATCGTAATTCTTGATTCCTAATATCTAATCATATCTATAAGAGACTAGAGGAAATATCTGTCGTCTGGAGAAGTCTCGTCACGCCAAATCCCAACCACGACCACATCAAGAAAACAACTCCGAATAAATCCGAAAAGACTTGTAAACTTGACTCTGACATCAATTAAATTATCTTGCCCTAAGAGGTCATTCGTCCGATAAAATTGGATAGTACCTCCCCTATACGGCGGACAATATGAATCCTAGGGATGGCAATTTTCCCCGCGGATTTGGATATCCGCGGGGAAAATCCGAAACAGGGTGGGTTTGGGGAGGTATTGTCGGGTTTGGATTTGGGTTCGGGGATTTTTAAAAATCCCCGAAATAAATTGGGGCGGGTATGGGGATGCTATCTCCATCCCCGAATCCACCCCGATATCTTTAATAATAATAATATAATATTAATAATTATTAAAATAATTCAATAATATTAATATTAAAGTTGTGTGAAAACCCTAATGAGTATCGCTCACTAGTCACTCGCCGCCTCCCACAAGTTGGAAATCCCATTGTTTTTACAACCATGCTTGGGAAATTCCATTTTTTTTAACTTGCAAAAAAATGGATATTTCAAGTGGGGATGGGGACGGGGATGGAGATTTACTCCCCGTGGGTTCGGAGACGGGGATTCCCCGATTAAGTAGAGGCGGAGATGGGGACGGGTTCGGGGATGGAGATTTACTTCGGGGACGGGTATGGGGACGGCAAACCCGTCCCCGATCCGCCCCATTGCCATCCCTAATGAATCCTCAATACAAGGCCTACACGATCAATAGATACTTTGGCCAACACGGATGGAATAAGGAAAATAAAAGAGACAATACAACATAAATATACCAAAACTGACCTGACTACGAACTGGTTCGACTTACTACAAAGCAACGAATGCATAAACCCCTCAGGTCACACAAAGTTACAAAGCACCAATACATGTCCATAAAATGGATAACATACCAAAAGACACATACGTAACACAAATATCATAGTGAAGTCAACTCGATGTGCAAAGGGAATGGTTGTTGGTCTCTCTCCGGGTGACTCCAAATACATTAGCTTGGAAACAAAAACAAAAACAAAACAAACGGTTGTGAGTCCAGAGGGACTCCACAGATATATAAATAGATAGATATGCATGGTTGTAAAAAGGTCATACAACAGTAGCACAGAAGTAAGCAGATATGGTCTCAAAGGGAAAGTCAAAATACATGATCGGTACACTACATGCAAATATATATCCATATCAAATTCACATGCAGGGTACGTTGGCAGAAAATTATGCTCTACTGGACAATGTTCTTAGTTTCAAACTCATCAACAGTTAGTGAATGAATGAAGTTATCAAGGAATTAGTTGGGTCCTACATAAAAGAAATGATCAAAGCTCAACTAAACCTAGCTAATGCAATTTGGGAATCTAATAGAGCTCACGTACAAGTTTGGGAATCCAAAGGGAAACATCCAAGAATGAAGATCACAACCAAGCCTTACCTGAAAACTCACACACCAAGCTTTCCTCTGCCCCTTTCTGTTTCGATCAGAAGAAACCCAGCCACATGCAAGAGCCCTAATTTCCAGAAATCCCTAGGAAGAGGACTAGGTTAGCTCCAACTCACGGTACCAAAAACAATCAATAGCGATCTCAACTCACTAGGAGGGTCGCTAGCAGTGGCACTCAGCCGGGAAGGAGCAATTCGCCTGTCGTAGCTAGCGATGAAGATGCGGTGTTGACGCAGGGTACTGCTTGCCTGGGCGTCAGTAGCTAGGGCACGCGATCGAGGAAGAAGAAAAGGTAAGTGAGGAGGCGTCGCCTCCTTGCTTGCGCGATGAAGAAGAAGAGAGCGAGAGGAGTCGGGGCTCACCTCGCGAGGGTGAAAGGAAGCGCCGCTCTCGGGGCTTCCTTGGACTCGGGCGATGAAGAAGGGGGAGAGGCATCGACTCGTGGCTGCGAGGGGTTTGTGTGAGAGAAGCGGAAATGGTCGGGGGTTTGGGTGGTTGGCGGGCGAGGAAGAGAAAAGATTAGGGGTTTGTGCGACGAGAAAAAAGATGATTAAGGATCGAAAAATAAGAGAATGAGGATTCAATAGTTCGTTGTTTTTTTGCAGTTGGATATCCACCGTTGATTTTGTTTATTGCTTGAACAGCACAACAATACAACAACAACAGTTTAATATAACTGTTGTCTATTGTCATAATAGACAACAGTTTATCACATCAGTTGTTGTAAATCCCGCCTATAGACAACAATTATTTTATAACTGTTGTCATTGAGTATACATACAACAACATTTTGTTATTACTGTTGTCTTTTTACGTATACAGACCAACAACAACAACGGTTAATACTAAAACTGTTGTTAAATTGACATAAGACAACACTTTATCAAAAAACCGTTGTCGATTATGTGTTGTTGAATGCAAAAATTCTAGTAGTGTATGTAGATCATAAATTCCCGAACTTGAATGGTTACTAGACCATAAGCAAATAAAATACCCCTATATGTGCATATTATCCAAATGCAACAATCATAGCTCCAGCAAATGCAACAAACACAAATAAATGCAATCCATGCAATCGTGCACATGATGCAATGACATGGTCACCCCTAACACCAGTCAGCCACCGTCACCGGCCATGGGTGAGGTTAAGTGGGTAGAGTTATGACAACTGTATACACTCTGCCATTACTGCTCCTGAGTGACCGAGTGGACAGGATGCTGACAGAGGACATACCCATCCTATCCCAAATCATATGGGAGAGCACTGCATGCTCTCATCTCCTCGTATCACGGGAAAGAGGAGGGATCCTTGTCTTCTACCACACTGCAGGAATCACTACCCATAAAGCGGCCGAGTGGAGCCTTGATAAGGCAATTGTACACACCCTCCTGATAGTACCACTAACCCATGAGTGACAGTGTATGCAGATTCTGATATGACTGACGATCCGTCTCAACCACAAGGGAGCCAAGGGTCGCTAGTTATGCAATAATGCAAAGATGGTGCATGATGCTAACACCCATCAAACAAACCTCAAATGACATGCACAGGTCTGAAGCATAAATCATAGCATATAAATAGACTACTAGACATGCAATAATGCTATGTATCAATGAACGTGTGTACTCTTTAGAATCAGAATATCAAGCATGGAGACTGTATTGAAAAAAAAATTAAGTATGTCAAAGGGTCAAACAGTAAATATTAAGCAGGATAAACAAAAGGCAGATAAAGATATGTCCTACTACTATCTTAAAAAAAATCATACACAAAAAACTGAAATATCTATAGAGATAAGTTAGAAAATATCTACCTCTAAGTAAAACTCCAAGTAAAAGTCCGTAAGTGAAAAGAATCTCCGTTTATCCGATAACAATAAACCAAGTGAATGCCGAGTCCAATGAATGTTAAGTTTGTCTCATCATTATAGGGAAGTGTTTGTTAACCCATTGGCATGCGCTTCAATGCTAATGCCAAGCATCTTAGAGTATCTTTTCCTGCAAAACTGAATCTCTCCTCCTAGGCATTGCGAATATCATTTGTCAAAGGAACAGAAGAGCCAGAGCCATTTTCATTGCATAAGATACGTGTGCACCTAGATATAATACACTCAGGTATTATCCTAGACATTCACGATTTGATCCCTAACTATGACGTATTTTATAGGAAATTTTCTTTCAAATGGAACGTGAATCTTGGGACGCTGAGCTTCTAGACCGTCTACAATGAGTACTTCTCGATTTACCTTGATGACCAGTAAAATATTTTCGTGAGGTTGGGTCGGTCACTCCAAATTCATTTGCTTCCTAGTCCAATACTCAGGCGTACCTTTTGAGAAATTGATCTCCTGTTGCTTTTCGACTACAGAGGACACTCATCATTTTTCGATCATGAGGGAACTCTACAACAGACATCTTTTTGAACTGGTGTTCCCAGTAATCTCAATGAAGACCAACCTATAAATGTTCAAAGCTTAGTATGATGCTCGCTCATGCTTACTTAAAATGTTCAAAGCTGAAGGCATAGAATTAAATCTAGGAAGACCAACCTTTTCCACTAGCACACGTAGAGCAACCTCACTTGACTCCCCAATCTTTTCGCAATTCTTCTTGTCTGGATTACACTGTAGCATAGACTCGTTGCAAAGAGACGAACACTTTGGCTATATGGAGAAGACATGGAGATTGAGCATGAAAGACATGGAAGCTGAGCATAGGCGGAGGAGGAAAGGGGCAGTCGGGGAGAAAGGAAAGAGAGCTCGATCGAAGAGGCGGAGATCTAATCGGCGTTAGGGCTGGGGCACAGGAGCAATGATCAGGAGATCGGGGAAGAGGCATCGCTCAACTCTTCTGGGGCCGACAGTGTCTCACGATGACGACGCCAGCGAGAAGGGGAAGGTGGCTTCACCGGATGAAACGGGGAGGAGAAGAGAGGGGTGTCGCATGAGAAGAGTCGGCGAAATGGGATAAGGAGAAGAGAAACGAGGGGGCGTTTAGTTTGCATTTCTCTGTTTTTCATTTTCATTTTCTGTAAAAAATATAATTTTTTAAAAAATATATTTGGTTTGTATTTTCCAGCTTTGTTTTCCAGAAAAAAAACATAGCGTTTTCTAGAAAACTGGAGAATGAAAAAAAATCATTTTCCAGAAAACTAGAAAATACGGATTTCTAGAAAATGAAAATGAAAAATGAAACAAATCAAACACCTCCTAAGTTTTGTAAGTGGGTGTAACCTTGCAGTGTTTGAGAGAACTTTTGCTTCTTGAAAAATAATTCTTATGAAAATTATCTTAAAATTAGTGAGCAGTTAGTGAGGAGTTAAAGTATGAAGTATTTAGAAATAGAAGTTAAAAAATGATACAAGATAAAGTTTGAGTATTTGGTGAATAATTACTTCCAAACTTAATTTTTAATTAAATGATAATAATATTCTTAAACTATATAAATTAATTTTTTAATTATCTAAATATAATTTTGACACATTATCAATATAATGTTTTATATATTTATTACTAGTATAATACCCGTGCGATGTACGGGAATCTTACACAATTCAAATAACATATTTATTGATAATATATATATGTCAATTTTTATTATTAAATGAAAAAATAAAATGAAAAGTAATTTTATTTATCATGGATTCATGTCAATATAAGATATAGTATTATTTTTTCTTGGATAGTTCCAATCGGACTTTTATTTTAAATATTATTTTATATATTTCTAATTTATACCATTCTAGGAACTCTATTTCTTTTTAAATATTTTATATATCCTTTCTTATTTATATTTTATTTATAGTTTTTGTATTTTACTATTTATATTTCAGGCTCATGAAATCATATATCATATTTATTATGTATATAATTCATTTGTAATTATTTTGTATTCAATTCATTTGTAATTATTGTGCATATATTATGTATTTGTAGTTATAATGTATTTTGTATTTTGAAAAAAAATCTAATCTAATATAATTCATTTATAATGTATTTATTTATATTTTTTTATCTTCTTTATCTCTTTTATATATTCGTTTATCTTTTATCTCTATTTTATATATTTACTAGTATAATACCCGTGCGATGCACGAAATCTTACACAATTCAAATAACATGTTTAGTGATAATATATATATATATATATATATATATATATATATATGTCAATTTTTATTATTAAATGAAAAATTAAAATGAAAAGTAATTTTATTTCATCATGGATTCATGTCAATATAAGATATAGTATTATTTTTATAATATAAGATATTAATGGTGATCATAAGTTTTATAAGGGTGGTGGATGTGGATGCGATCTAAAGGGTCTAGGTTCTTTATTAAATAGTTGATAATTTGTAATTATCTTTGTTAATTTCCTCTATCATATTGAGAGAAAATCACCATATATGATGAAATATATATTTTATCAATGGATCCTCTAATGGATTCTCTTAAGATTTGCTATGGACAGCCCACGTGGCTTGAGGAAAAAATAAAAGATAGAATACATAAGTTATTGATCGATCCTCTTAAGATTTGCTATGGACAACCCAACATATCGTCTTCCCCCTCATCTATTTTAATAATGATAGAAAATTATTGTAATTAATGAGGTTTTGATAGAAGATTATTGTAATTAACAAATTATGCTATGGACAGTCCACGACAGATCATCTCCCCCCTCATCCGTTCAAGCTTGGTATTATTTTCAATTAAGCTAAATCTACATCTGAGATCTTAAACCCACCCATCTATTTAACACTTGATATTTTTCTTTGATAGGGGTGTGTCAAGCCTGTGTTATAGTGTAACACACAGGCGACATATGAAAACCCTAGTAGCAAACTACTATGATAGGGAATCCCCATATAAAAATTAATTTAATATCACAGTGGACCAATGATCCACATATCAGATATTAAACTGATAAGAACAGATACTACACTTGATCTTACCCAAAAGTCCGAGAAAGGTATGAGTTGTTTTACCCTTTTTTGTCCATTTTTATAATTGCTCTGTGTGTAATTCGCTTGGTAACTTTAGATGTGAGACTATCATTTTTCTTACATCAACTCAAGGGAAGTTAAAAGCCTATATTTCATTAAAATTAAATTAAATTTATTTTTTTATGTACATTACTGTAATCATTATAACTTACTTAATTTTTTTATTTAGAAAATTTATATTCGATTAAAAAAAAATGGACAGGTCTAAAATTTATTAATTATTAATTAAAATTTTTTTATTTAGAAAATTTATATTCGGTTTAGGTGGGAATCCTAAGCTCCTTATGAATGTCACGTCTGCATGTAAAACTGTATTTTATAGATATTAATAGATAGATTATATTTAGAATATTATATCAAAATTATTTTTTTATAATATATATGTTTAAAAAATATATAAAATTAATAAAAATAAAATCTAAAAAATGACAAAATTTATATAAATATATGAAAATATGTATAAAAATTTTGAAAATATAAATTATATATATAATTTTATTTAAAAATACGGTGACAATTATATAAAATGATAAATTTATTAAGAGTATAAATATCAACTTCTAATTCTAGATCATAAACAAAAAATAGAAACAGAAAAAAATATCAAATTCTTATTTTCAATTTTTGAATAAAAGTTGTAGAAGCTGAAATAGATTCTGATATTCAAAAAATTCAAAAATACTTTTATATAATTAAAATCTAAAAAATAATTAGTAGAAACTTTATCAAACACTTCCTTTATCTTGTGTGAGTGTAGCAAAATAAAAAAAATTTAAATTAACAAGTTTAATAAATTATAGAATATTAATATTTTTGAATCTGATGTGTAATTAATCATTTCGAGGGTCTATTTTCTTGATAAAAGGATTTTTTTAATAACGGGGAGATTTTTCTAAGGGAAATGATTTGAAGAGTGAATTTGAGAGAGTGAAAATTATAGTGAATGATGTGCAGTTAATGTGTACATGTTCGATCGTCGATCGGACACCACCGGCGACCTCTGATTACCGTCCCGAATCAAACTATACCTTGGGAGGACGGTGAACTTGTCATGATCGCCGGCAACGGTGAACCCATCGAAATCGACGGTCAATGATGCAAGATCGCAATTGTGGCGATCCCCGACGGGTTCACCGTGCCTCCCAGGGTATAGTTTGGTTCGGGGCGACGGCCGAAGGCCGCCGGTAGTGTCCGATCGACGATCGGACGTGCCGTCAATTGACGGTCAAAATTTTCACTGAGACATTCACTTTCACTGTGCATATTATTACACATAAAATTAATCTGATGAACACGATTGCTATTCAGATTTAATCGGTCCATTTTCTTAGCCTGCGAGACTGGACCCGGCTCGGTTTCATTTTGTCACGGGCCATTCCCGGATCGCCGGATCCTCAGCAACGCTTCGGCCTTATCGGATTTCATTAGATTTCCACCTTGTTTCTTCGCCCCCTGCTCTGCCTCCTCGCCCCCTTCGGTGATCCACTCTCAGGTATGCTTCCGATCGGTCTTCTCAGAGGAATCTCGTCTCGCTGGTCCTCCGATTAGTGATCTTTGTATTCGTATATACTTTTGAGCGATCTGCTGGTTTGGCGGATCGAATTTATGGATTGATTTCATCTGTTCGTCTCGATCGATTCTAGTTTTAGAAGAGAAAATGACCTAGCATATCGTTTTATTGGATCTGCATATGACAATTCTTCTTTAGTGTTCTTTATGGTGCTATGTTTCGATCGATGTCTCTCGTTTGATGGACTTTGTTTTGGAGGTAAGAGAGCGAAATCTGAGTTGATAACTATTAGCAGAGTTCTTCAATTTTGATTTTGGCCGAGACATGTACGCACACGTGTGTAAGCCGAACTCGTTGGCGGTAGAACTTGATTTCTGCTGTTATTATTATTTTTCTTCTAGAAGTAAGCCCAGATTAGATCACGGCGCGGTTCCCTTTTCTTCTTTTCGTGTAGAACATGTAATTTGGTATTCTTGAAATTTCTATCTTGCGCTGACAGTTGAGTTAACAAGTTCCGTGGGTTCTGTGTGAAAAGTTTTCAACGTTTCGTTCTTTGGTCATCATAATAAGTAGACTGCATAAGCCAAAAGGTCCATTCTGCGTCGTTGTTATATTTTTCCTTATAATTCAGAAAAAAACTTATTTTCGTCTATTAGTGCGTCGTAGGATACTAAACACGTGGTTGCATTTAATAAACTATTGAATGTTATGATAAGAGCTGTTGCTTCTTAACTTTGTCAGGTTTCAAGCATGGGCGAAAAGAAGGGTGTCGACATGGAGGAGGGATCACTAGAGATTGGCATGGGTATGGAGATATCATCATATGCCTGCTTACATTTTCTTTTGTATAGTCTGATCTATGCTGACCATATAAATTATAAAGAAATTTGATGGGTATTTTTCTGTTGATTAGTTTTCCGTATGTGGAAAGGTCTGAACTATTGAATAGCATCAACAATCAACACCCTTTGAGTCCCACCAATCTAAGGCTTCAGAAAATTGCCATAATTGTGCTTCAACCATGTTTTATATTCTAGAGTTGTATGCATATAGTTTTGATCCAGAACACGCCATGCTTTGTGATTAGGCGATTTGACTATATTTTTTACATTATGAAATTAAGAAAAAAAATGGTAAAATAGGACTAAACTGCATCATCAAACTGCGGATGAAGGGTGTACTACAACTATCTTGAGTTAAATGTTGTTATATCTTGGATTAGAGAGTTCAACAATTCTAGTTGTCTTTTACTAAATTTGAATCTTCTTGAGGCTAACATGTTGTGGATTGCTTACAATGCCCACAGATATAAATGAACTGCTTTTTCAGAGAGATTGCCTTGGGCCTTGTACCAAAGTGTATGGCTCACATAAAGTGCAATGCCTGCATAAGATCCATTTATCTTGCTCCAAATAGTTGGAAATTTCCTTTTGATGTTGTTGTACTATCTGTTGGTCTCCCCATATTTAAATTCTGTATCTACTTTACTTGATTGATAATTGATTGTGCATTTTGCTTGGCTAGCTGATCTATCACATGGAGTTTACTCTTGTTCCTTTAAGAGTCATTTCCTTCACCTCCATGTTATTGGACAACCTAAAAACTTTAGAGGATACTTCTGTGGATGATTACTTTTTTGCTTCCAATTAGGATTCAAGATAGTAGAAATAGAAAAAATCACTAACCATTTAAATTGATGTCAATTGTTCTTTTATGATAACAAACATAATTTTGTGTTTGCCTCTTACATTTAAAAGATGCATTATGTAATACAAAATATTATGAATTGATTATTTGTTGGCTTATGAGATTTCAACTCGATACAATCTAGTTGGGTCTCTTCAGATTTTTTTTCTTCTAAACTTAAAATGGTCTTTGTTTTATTACTTCTGTCTTCATTCTTAGGCCTGAGAATGGCAATTGTTGTGGACCTATATAATCCTTTTTGTTGACAGAGTACAGGACAGTCTCTGGAGTGGCAGGACCACTAGTTATCTTGGATAAAGTGAAGGTGCTACATGATCTTATCTCTTATATTTTCCATTATGAAAATGTACATTGATTTCTGATTCTTTGTTTCCCACACTTCATTTTCTCATTATTACAAATGTCTTTCAGGGTCCCAAGTACCAGGAGATTGTCAATATTCGACTAGGAGATGGCACTATTCGACGTGGTCAGGTCTTGGAAGTTGATGGTGAGAAAGCTGTTGTGCAGGTATGTATAATTTTAGATATTCACTCCATTTAAGTTCTGTAGAGCATCTATATTTTTTTTTTCTTTAAGTTCTGTTGTGCACGATTCTTTGTTTATTGCTCACTTGCTTGGATTAAGTTGTAGAAGGCTCTAATAATAATTGTCTCATCAGTTCTTGATGCCTTTGCCTATTCTCATTTGTCATATCTTTGCATTCATCTATTGTCTTACTTATGACCTTAGGAGGATTGAAACAACAAAATTAACCCCTAAGATAAAAATTCTCTGTGAAGAACAGTCAACAGAAGAAGGTAAAGACACAAATTAGTTGATTAATCAATTCTGTTTGCAGAACTGCAAGGCAATTGGTACTTAGAGTCACCAAGAACAATTTTCTTGAATATTTACTCAATCTGAGCTGGTGTCTTTCGATCTAAGAACCTAGGAATATGTGACATTATGAATGACATAATTTTGGCAAGAGTTACTAACACAATTAAGATCATGGTAAAAAAATCCACATGAAGACAGATTGCAGAATTGGTGTTTTTTGTATATTGCAGTAAACTATGTAATATGTACAAAATTGAGGAAGTTGAATTTGAGTATCACACTTTATTAGGGGTGTAAACGAGCTGAGTCGATTTAAGTTGTGTTCAAACTATATTTATCGAGCTTTCCAAGCTTGTTTATTAAAAATGTTGTCGAGATTGAGCTCAATTAATAACATTGTTATCCTTTAAAATTACATTAAAAGTTTATCTAATACATGAAATTTATATTATTTTCTTGTTTTTAACATTTCATGAATAATTTAAGATTATAAATTTATAAAATACTATACTTTTTATGTATTTGAAAAAAAAAAGAAACAAATTTACAATTAAATTTTACATGAGTTGATAAATAAGTTATAAATTGTTCCTGAACTTTGTCTTGAACGTTAACGAACCAAGCTTACTAGGGAACAAAAATTGAAACTTCGCATCAAATCATCACATGGCACCTTCATAATTTAAGTTACATAATTCAAATGAAATTTTGCTGGAATAAAAAAAACATGTTTAAAGAGTTTTGGGTGTTTTCTCTGAAGTTGGGGCCATTTTTTAGCAATTCTGAAGGACTCTAAGAGGAAAATGTGCCATTGAGTGCTAATGGGTTGGGAGAACGGTGTGGAATCTATTTGTCCAGATCGGCAAGTGGAAGGTATTGATTATGGAGATGATTTGGTGATGGTGTCAGATCCACCAAGAATGTGTTAGTGGTGATTGTCTGTGCCTGTTGTGGAGGCCGTGGCTCCTTACTGGTTTGGCAGACAATATGGTGGCTGCGAGATTGCGGACTATTTGTGACAGAGACAAAGGTGATGAGCCCTTTATGGTGCAGGATGAGCTGTTGGTTCGGTAATGCATGGTGGTGTTCGCTAGTCATATTTCTAAGAGAATGTTGGCCTCAGTAAGCGGCAATGGGATGTTTCAACAATATATGACAGAGGAAGGTGCCATGGTGTGGGAGAGGGAGCAGCAGTAGAGATCTGGGTATCATGGGATGTTCCAAACAAGAAGGCGCAGGTGTTCTCAGATCTATGGGGGAACAAATCTGCAAGACAGGTTCTAAATGGTAGGGATCATAAACGTTCAAAGGGATACAGTAGTTGTGTGGGAGAGGTAGAACTATAATAGAGTAGTGAACTGCTCTGTTACCCTTTGATGCAGGACTAACATGAACAAAACCTGGAAATAGGAAAATCAAAACTCATAAAGACACCCAGATTTCATCAACTGAAAGAAAATCAAACAAGGGGATTTTGGGGGTTTTTAAGGGTGAATGATGACTCAATCTTGGAAATAAACTTAACCGTGCAAACTTGTTAAACTAATAAATTATCCTTAAACTAACTTATTCCGCTAACTAATAATTAAAAGTTATCTGGTTGACTATGTCTTAACCAAAATAATACCTTGCAAATTCTATGGACTTAAACCCCATCGACATTTAAAATTTCCTACTTTAATGCTTCCAAATTTGAAAATTTCTTGGTTGAACTGCATAACGTGGATGAAGTATATCCAGAATTTGGGTTCGCAAAAGAGAAGAGTAGAAAATTGCAATAATCCATCGTGCCAGATGGAACCTTAGAGATTTTGCTTCTACCAAGGCATTATTTTTATAGATATTAGAATGGGAATAGTATCTTTTAACTTCATATTCCAAGGATTTTAAGTATTCATTATTTGCTTGAAAGTACCAGGCTGCCCTTTTGTTATTTGCTTGAAAACCAGCTCTTTTTGTTGTTTCTCAATGCTTACACATCAAGTATGTTAATCACCGGTGTCTCATTTTGTTTGGTAAAGTACCACATTTCTTACTGCTTTAGAACTCACAAAAGATGTTGAGGATCAAGAAATACGTCTGCTTTTAAAGCTTATCTTATTTGTATATTTCTTTACACTATGTTGCATAGGTTTTCGAAGGAACTTCAGGAATTGACAACAAATACACCACTGTTCAATTCACTGGGGAGGTGAATCCTTTTGATCTCCTATATGAAATTTTCGCACATGCATATTTCTGCACTAATATGTTTTAGCATGATTAATTTTGTTTTTTGAAGTGTATTAGATTTAGTTCTGAATTTGGTACACATTGAAGAAAAATCTGTATGTGTGGCGACTAGTTTTATTCACTGATATGCCTTACGTATGCTTGAATTTTAAGCTAACATACAACTACTTCCAGTCACTTACTCAAGCTTTAGTTATTGGCCAATCTGAGCTTGATTTTTCTGTCTCCATTCATGAAGTTCAAAATTTACAGCCATTCAGATTACTATATATGATGCTATAACTTCAAGACTCAAACAAACAAAGTAGAAGGCAACCTATGCAAGTCTTCTACTACCATGGTAGTCAGTTTGTGTTATTCTAGTTGCCCATTCAATATTTATTTTACGAGCATGTGACATGCTTTTTGCTAGTTAAATCAATTCAATGAGTAGATTCATTCTGGAGCAATCTTTCTCCTAGATGTGTAGCTGAGTTGAAAAACTGCTCCCTCGGTCCCCACGATGTACACTACAAATGACTTGGTCTGGTTTATTTTGTTCCATCTCTTTATTATTAGGCCCTAGTTTTTATTCTAGTTGCTTTCAAGTTTTATATTTAAGAAGATTCACGATTCGGGTCTAATTTCGACAAGATATACTGAACCTGAAAATCTATCAGGACTCAAATTGTATATAAAATGTATTTATCTCCAAAAATTTTTTAAAAATTTAAAGATTAGAAATACAAATCTAGCATATTGCCAAACCTACCAATATGATCCTTTTTTAAAGGGGCACGTACTCTTCAAGTCTCAAACTTGATACTAAATTAGCGATTCTGATACCAAACTTTTGAAAAGACTTTTATAGTCCCAAAGTTGGGTATTTATTTTTTTTAATCCCAAATTTTAAAAGTAACAATTTTAAAACCATATAATAGGAGGCGCCTCAAGTCCAATTTTTTTTTTAAAAAATTATGATTGAACACTATAATCCAATTAAGAAGGTGAACCCTAGGGGTTTTCGAATTTTAATTTTTTTAACTTGAACACTATAACCTAATTGGGAAGGTGAACTCTAGGGGTTTTCAGTTTTTATTTTTATTTTTTTAGCTTGAGCACTATAACCCAATTGTAAAGGTGAATCCTAGACTAAAATAAAAATAAAGTTTTAACTTTAGGACTAAAAAGTTATTTTTTTAAAGTTTGGTATCCAAAATGCCAAAAAGAAGGCAAGTTTGGTACCCAAAATGTCTTTTCCTCCTTTTTTAATTCATACAATTAATTTTTTTGTACACATTAAAAAAAACTTGATTTAGGAAAGTTTGACTGGGCCATTTTTTCTCAAGGAATGGCTTGGGGTCTCTTTTCCCTGAACGGACTCGACCCCTACCACCCATACCTATCATTCTACACTAATTTGTTATTGAAGAATGTGCACAGCACATGATGACAAGATTTATCTAGATCTGACAATTTATGTTGCATAGTCCGTATGTCTGTTTGTGTCAAATGATGTAAAACCATATAAAACTTGCCAAGACTTCCTAAAATTCAATTTGTTACTATAAATTTGGCTAAATTTTCTAATTCAGTGTGCATAAAATAATTTATTTAATAAAGTTCCAATTTTAGTATTCTTCGTGTACTTGTATCTTCTCTTACGGCATTGCCTCAATAGTTTGTCATATTTGTGTCATGCCATCATGTCATGTATATGTGCTGTGCAGCAATATTCAACTTTAGTTGCCATCAGCATCTGAAATTTCAGTAGTTTGGATCTAATTACACTTGTTATGAGATTTATTTTTATGCTTCTTCTAAGTGTTTTTTGGCTTCCTGCATAATGCTGACTTCTATCTTTGCTTGATTCAGGTTCTAAAGACCCCTGTATCTCTTGATATGCTTGGACGCATTTTTAATGGTTCTGGAAAGCCTATAGATAATGGCCCTCCTATTTTGCCAGAGGCTTATTTGGATATTTCGGGTGAGACAATATAAAAATGGATTTTCCTTTGAAACCTTGACAACACTAATTCTTTCCTTGAAAAGGATTATTAATTCCAACGACTGAAATTTTGTTCCAGGAAGTTCCATCAATCCCAGTGAAAGAACCTATCCTGAAGAAATGATCCAAACAGGAATATCAACCATTGATGTTATGAATTCTATTGCTAGAGGACAGAAGATCCCCCTCTTTTCTGCTGCTGGTCTCCCACACAATGAAATAGCTGCTCAAATCTGTCGTCAGGCTGGTCTTGTGAAGCGTCTAGAAAAAACTGACAACCTTTTGGAGGTAATTTGTATGCTTGGTTTCGTTTTTTAATTAGATCAATAGGATATCTTGTAATCAAGTTACAAATTCTATTGGCACTTGATGCAAATACATTCTAGACTGTAAAATTTGTTTATTGCCAAGACCATAATGTTGTGCCTTAACCTACCTAATTTCTATCGGCTGATGGTAGTTGGCTATAGCAATATTACATGAGTATTAGATTTCTATACGACTTTGCTTTTGTCTCGCTCTTATTTTTCGCAAAGGATTGATTATTGTTTCTGTTTTTTTTTGGTTTTTTTTGGGTTTTTGTGTGTGTGTGTGATTAGACAAAATGCAGATCTAAACATCTGAGATGATGTTTCTAAAACTTTCCCCATGATAGAGGTGTTGGGTATCATTCGGACTGTTAACGTGTCATATGGGTATGGATGAGTTGATGAAGAGCTGAAGAATTAGAGTTGATATGCATTGCATCTGGCACCTTCCTTTCATCTCTTAATATCCAATATAATAATTGATAATATTAGACTTCTCATCTCCACCAAACTTGAAATTCCAAATGAGTTGCACAGTTTGTTAAGATATATCCTTGGTGCTTGGGTTGGACAAATGCTAAACTGTCTTGGATTGGGCTATTGATTGCTATGAACAAACTATCAGAAATTGGTTATGTTCAGATATACATCATGTAAGAGCTAGCCACTATGCTTTTTCATATCCTTAATTTATGAGTTGTTTTACTGGGTATATCTTCCACACGGTTAAGAAGATTACCTTTTATGTTTGTATTTATTTAGCTTACAGATATAGGTAATATAGGAAGTGATGAGATCAGTTGCAATAACCATAAAAGCATGACTGGTTTTCATCATTAAATCTAGTAATTTCCGCTTAGGCATTTTGTTGTAAGTTATTCATATATTTGTTTCCTTCCATCAGCATGGTGAAGAAGATAACTTTGCTATTGTATTTGCTGCCATGGGAGTCAACATGGAAACTGCACAATTTTTCAAGCGTGACTTCGAAGAGAACGGTTCTATGGAAAGAGTAACACTCTTTCTAAATTTGGTAAGTTTTTTATATTTCTATAATTATGCTACTACATCTTCCCTTGGCAATGCAATGCTTAGCGTCCAATTAATGGGTTGAGGATGTATTCACTTTCATACTATGCTGTCCAGGCAAATGACCCCACTATTGAGCGTATTATCACTCCACGAATTGCTCTTACAACAGCTGAATATTTGGCTTATGAGTGTGGGAAGCACGTGCTTGTCATCTTAACTGACATGAGCTCATATGCAGATGCTCTTCGTGAGGTAAAGCTCCACTCTAATGCTTCTGATGAATGTTCACAACATTCTTTATCGCATCAAAATCTGTTGGTGATGGACTCTGAATTCATCTTATGGTTTAACCCGTTAAATGTCTGATAATAAGTTTGTGTTATTTTGTACTTATCCGAAGTCATTTAAATAGTATAAAAAAAGTAAAAAAAATTGATTTTTTTTATATAGTGCAAAGTTAGTTAAACTTTCTAGAAATTAAATTCTAAACCATAAGTCCATAAAGGTTTTTATTTTTTTTTTAATAATGATTTTATTGGAGCAAAAGGTAACATTAGTCATCCCAAGTGGTCCAGTATTGCCAGTCCTACGGCAAAATATAGGCAGGTAAATCAGGGGGGCATTTTGCCCTAGCGCAGCGGCCCTTTGCATAGGGAGGTCAGCCATCCAATGAGATATTTTGCACCAATTGGAAATTAACCCCAATACCTATTGGAGCAAATATCCATGCATGTACCAACTGCGTCAACCCGTGGATCTATGATAAAAGGGTGAAGCATTTCATCTGATTGCATAATCACTCATCCTCTGATTTTACTTTTGAAGTTGGTGTTTCATGATTTTCAGTTCATGTTTTGTTATCTGCCATGGCTAACTTGTATCTTACCATTATTTCCTGAAGAGTATCAAGATGCACTCTTTAAACATAGCATTCTACATAGCAACTTTCAGCCCGTATCTCTGAAGTGTCATCCAAAGTGGAGTTTCATTCTGTACAAATGCCTGTATTCCTCATTTCATCTTGCTCTACCAATTAAGCACTTCTTAGCTCCAATTAGTTTGTGCTTAGGCAAATTACTTCTTTTTTATTAACTTTATGATTCTTGTCTTGGTTCATGCCCTTCCGATTGTTGACTGAACTGATGAGTTAAGTCTCTTAATGCTTTTAGGTATCAGCAGCTCGAGAGGAGGTGCCAGGTAGACGTGGTTATCCTGGGTATATGTATACTGATCTGGCAACTATATATGAGCGAGCTGGACGCATAGAAGGAAGAAAAGGCTCTATTACACAAATACCCATCTTAACCATGCCAAATGATGGTATGTACAGAACTGCACACTTTTGGTAATTTACTAGGCTTCTCTTTTCTCATTCACTTCCCAAATGCAAGTTTAGACTAGTAAATTTCTTGCAAAGAATTGGAATGTGATCTGGAAGAGACTATACTTTACATTTCATTATGTTTTGAATATTTCCGGAAACATCTATGCTTCCTCCCCATTCGCAGTATATTTAGATAGAAAAAACTAGTTTTGGATTGAAATTTTGCTTCTCTCGACAGATATAACACATCCTACTCCTGATCTTACTGGTTATATCACTGAAGGTCAAATATATATCGATAGGCAGCTCCATAATCGTCAGGTAATTTACATGGCTACAGTGTACATTTGTTCCTAAAATAGTGGAACGATAGTGTAGCAGCTTTGTTAGTTGGTATTATGGGAATAATACTCCTGCCATTGCGGTTTACATTGTAGTCTTTTCTTCTTTGCAGATATATCCTCCAATCAACGTTCTCCCTTCTCTATCCCGGTTGATGAAAGTCAGTTTCTCAACAGATTTTACATTTTGTTTCCAAATCATGGATCTACATTCCTCTATAATTTAATTAATTTGCTTGTAGAGTGCTATTGGCGAGGGCATGACTCGTCGTGATCATGCTGATGTTTCTAACCAGGTTTGCATAAATTCTCACACCGATTGCATTTATGTTTTTGCATTTGAATCTCAATTCATTCTTTTGCTTTCTTTCATTATACAGCTCTATGCGAACTATGCCATCGGAAAGGATGTGCAAGCAATGAAAGCAGTGGTGGGAGAGGAGGCTCTCTCATCTGAGGACTTGGTATTTTTCTCTCCTTCCTCTTGCACTGTTTTGTATGGCCTTCGTACGAAACCATGACACTACCATTTTGCAATCATTGTGGTGCAGCTCTACCTGGAGTTCCTGGACAAGTTCGAAAGGAAATTCGTTTCGCAAGGGGCCTACGACACCCGTAACATCT